>BGPR01020574.1:0-27714 GCA_013235015.1 Araneus ventricosus | reverse complement strand
GGTACATATAGTTGTCATCAAGCGCAGGTAAAATTTTTACTTTCATCCTGATGCAGAAAAGAAGCTTTGAAACCGAAACAGTAGCAAACAATTATAAACAGAAGCCAAGATACAGTTACAGTTATACCTCGTGGATTCGATTGAAGTTGAAATTGGGTTTTGTTTGGGCCATCCCCTAGTATCCGAGAGTCACAGTTAGTAGAGACCCTATTCTCGTACCCCGGTTGGGTTGGGAGACTTCACTTTTTCTGCCCGTTAACGACAAGTGCGATTCTCGTACCCGTTTTTCCAACCGGTTGGGATCTCGCACGGTCGAAAAAAGGACTCCGATTTCTCGCCAGCTCTGTACCTGGCGTTTACGCCATTCGCTAGCGATAAGTGTTGTTTCGATATCAGAACTTATCAAATTTTCGTTTAAAATGGAGGCTGCTAAGACGTTAATTGTGTTTTGAAAGGGTTTATCGGGATAAATGTAATCCATTTGACCAATATGAAGAAGAATTTATCAATTACTTCAAATTTTTTAAAAAGTAGTTGAATATTTTATCTAATTTAAATAATTTAATGTAATAATTTAATACGACAATCTAAAGTAATTAAGGGGTCTATTCTGGTACCCCAGTTGGGGTTAAGAACGTCACTTTTCCCGTTGGTAACGTGCGGAAAAGTGATCTCCCAACTAATGAAGACTACTAGAATAATTCATCTTTAAAAGTAGTTAAATCTTTTACTACTCCATCAAGATAGCTAATTATCAACTATCATTATTGACTAAGATTAATTACATTTAAAGATTTAATTACTTAATATTTTCTTATTAAATTAAATTAGGGTAGATGCTTCAGTTTTGGCCACATTAAGAGAAAATTTGAAATGGAAATTTCACAGTGGATGACTGTTTAAAGCATATTAAATCATACTTATACTATTCTTTAGCAAATTTTATTGGCTTTTTGCTAGTTATAAAATTTTTCTGAAAAATATTTTAGATTTTGAGTTATGAATTTTTAAATAAATTAACCGAATTTGCACCAGTTTTGGTCACTTCTATGCACCAATTTTGGCCACACTAATATTATATTTTTAACAGACATTTTAACGCATTTTAAGCAAAAATATATCTTTTTATGCAATATGTATTTTAGAACATTATTTTCTGTTATTTTAAATGTTATTTTTTTATGAATTTATAAAGATATGTAATAAAATTTGCCAAAAATGATTTTATCTACAGATTTCAGTTTTTTAAAAAAGAAACAGGAATGCAGAAAACAATAATTTAATTTGGTTGATTAAATACAAACTGTATATACTCGTATAACTTTTTTTTGATAAGATATTAAACAAAAAATGGGGAGAAGAATAAACTGGCATTGCAAAAGCATAGATTTTTAAAAAAATCTTTACAAATCAAGAATTTGCATTATTATACTCACTAACAATATCCACAAATATATATTTTAATAATTTTTAATTGCAGCATCAATCAAATTCATCATAATCATTTTTAAAATTAGAGCAATCCATGCATATAAAAGTGTCAGGTTCCTTAAGTTGAAATTTTCTAACATAAATGTGAGGTAAACATTCAAAATGGAGATGTTTTTGAAATTCCATTTTGAATGGCCTGAAACTACATTACCAACTTTAGATGGTGAGTAGCAAAATCCTTTTATGGAAATACTACCTGTCTTATTTTTAATTGGAGCCATTACTATGTAAAATGAAAAAAAAAACTAAATCAGTTACTTTTATTTTAGAAACAAAACTAAATAAGTTATTCTTATTTCAGAAACAAAGCTATATCAGTTACTTTTTATTTTAGAAACAAAACTAAATCAGTTGCTTTTATTTTTGAAATAAAA
The DNA here is from genome assembly GCA_013235015.1 of Araneus ventricosus. NCBI lineage: Eukaryota > Metazoa > Arthropoda > Arachnida > Araneae > Araneidae > Araneus > Araneus ventricosus. The sequence goes on along the minus strand of BGPR01020574.1, from coordinate 25,849 downwards.
TAAAATTATTTGTTTTTATTTTAGAAACAATTAGATGTCAAAGAGTTTCAGCGACTGAAGAAAAACCTGAAGATGGCGCTTATAAGAGCAAATCGTGGTGTTGGATTTGGAGTGGGCGTTGAGTATTAGCGGATTGTTTAAATTTTTGAAGCAAGAAAGTTAATTGCTTCATTTCTTTATTTTCGTGTTTCGGCTGTTTTTTTCGTTGTTCATAGAAGTCAGGTGAGACCTGTCCTTTTCGTTTTCTCTACAATTTTGTATCTCTTGTTCAAAGCTGAGCCAAACAAAGGTTACTGTGTCGGACGTTTATGATGACTATTATTCTGTGAACTTGCAAAGACTTTACACCGCTATGCAAACCTCTCCTTCTGAAAAATTTTTCAAGAGTGGTAAGTCCGCTAATGAACTTATCTTACGTCTAGGACAAAATGAATATGAAGATATTAATATTTTGATATCAAATGCGGATTCGAACTCTAGAATTCCACGACTGAACCCTTTCACTTTTCAAACCTTGATTAAAGATAAGATTAACCGTTACACTAATATACAAAATATGAAATTTACTCGACAGGGTAAAATTATTTTTACAACGCAGGATCCAGTATGTGCCGCACAATTACTCAATTTGGAAACCTTTGTAAATATTCCAGTTTCTACAAATGTAATATGGGAAAACATAACTTCCCTTTTCTTTTATATGATATTCCTACTAAAGATTCGATGCTTGAGGTTGCGGAGGAGCTTACCAGAAATAACGAAATTGAGATTGTTGAAATGAGGCGTTTCTTAAAACAAAAAGGTACCCGGCAGACATCACCTGTTCTGGTTACCATGCTTGGAACTAGCTTTAATGGGTATATGAAGATATGGTTTATAAATCAAAGAATTCAATCCTTTAATTGACAGGTCACGTCAGTGTATAAAATGTTATAGTTTCATGCACCCCTCAAGGGTTTGCGAAAAGACAAAAAGGCTTGTCATTCATGTGGTGAAATTCATTCGGGAATTTGTCAAGTTCCACAAAAATGTATAAATTGTTAAGGGGAGCAATCGGCCACATCGAGGGGGTGCCCTTTTTATATTAAGGGACAAAACATTATGGAGTTAAAATGTAGAAATCACCTCACAACTGCTGAGGCGAGACGCATCTACAATCAATAGGCGAAATTTGACTGCGCGGCAACTGTCAAAGCAAATACACCTATCAATGATATTGAAGGACAAATTAACGAAAAAATGGAGACTATGGTTCTTAAAATGAACGAAAAGATCGAGTCTATCGTCCAGACAATTAATGCAAAGATGGAACAGCAAGCTAATATGCTCGTTGGAATGTTTGAAAGATTAGTGGAATCTGTTTTACAAAACTTGACTGCTATTAATAAGCTGGGTGGCGACACTATCTCGCCATCTAGAAAGAAAAAAACGGTCGACAATCTTCGCAAAGCATCTGGTATTCCAATGCAATTGGATGCGAGTGCTTTTGGTTAGACATTTGGGACTTTTTTTCTGTGTGTGTTCAAGTTCTCTTTCTCCTTGCCCTTCATTCGGGTCTGTTTTTGTTGTTTAAGGTTTTGGTTTTGTATTCTGAAATTACTTTTGTTCAGTGGAACTGTAGGGGTCTTAAAAATAAAAAAATCTGGCTCAAAGTTCCTCCTTTTTCTTGTTCTGAATTCTGGACTTTTCAAGAAACTTCTTTCAAGCCTGAAGATAACTTCTTTTGTTCATCTAAAAACTTGTTTTATTTGGACTGGCAAGATCGGCCTGGAGGGGGGTTGATTACCGGAATTCCAAAAACCGCATCCGGAAGAATCATTCCAATTAACTTTTCACATAATACCAATCAGGAGATTCTTGCAGTTGAGGGTTTTTTATTAAGACTTAAATTTTATCTTTATTAACTTATATGCTCTTCAAGGTTTCAATATGTTTCATATTAAAAGAGTTATAGGATTTGTAGTAACAAAGGCTGTTATCCTTGTCTATGCTTTACGTAGTTCCATTAATTGCAAAATAACATTTTGTAACATGACAGATAAGTAGCCAAGCGTTAATACAAAGATTTTCCATTTTTAACATTTCTCAATTTTTTTAACTCTCGAAAGTTCTTAATGGAAATATGATAATGTGCTATTTAATATAAAATCCTTTTATTGTCTGCTGATATCAAACATGCAGTAATATATATGCTAAATAATTGTAATTTATTAATAAAAAATTAACTACATGTGACAATTGGTACTTGTTTATAAAACAAGTTACAATTATAATTTTTTTCAAATTTGGGTAATTAAGTTTTCCCATAAATTATTACATTTAATTCAAGCTTGTATCTGGCATAATTCTCCTGTAATAATTGACCGAGCGAAGCGAGGTCTACGTTTTAAGCCCAGCATTTGGCACTTTGTCTTTCTGTAAATTTGTTTGTCACGCGATTACGACCAAATGTGTTGTTCGATCTCCAAATTTTTCAGAAATATTTCTTGAAGCAACAGAAGCAATTCGGCAGATTGCGAACCATTTTATCCATATTAATCTGTCGCACCGTAAGAATTGTGCTAAACTTTTGTACACCAGTGTGTCTCCTCTAGAGACAAATTATTATGCCCGGTGTCTCTACAAACAATGCGGTCTTCACAATGAATAACATTTGCTAAGCTTTAAAAAAATGCGATGAAGAGAAAATCTTAGATTTCTTTTATTGGGGGGGGGGAAGACGAGGTCTTCTGTTCACAGAACTACTAATATATATATTTTTTAAAAAAACGAATAAAAATACCACTTAAATATTTAAACTTTCCTGTGATAATTTTTTTATTACCGTCAGCCTAATAAATGCTTTTATTAAACTATCCAAGTTGAAATGAAAAAAAAGTTTAAAATTCGAAATTAAGTTAGTCAAACATTTGAAATACTATACTGTTTTATGTTTTTATTGTGGGAGATTATATCTTCCTTCATTGGTTTTGGGTGGAAGGTGCTCTCTTGGAGTATTTATTTACCTACCACTGCATGTGTTTTATATCTTCCTTCATTGGTTTTGGGTGGAAGGTTCTCTCTTGGAGTATTTATTTACCTACCACTGCACGTGTCTTTCTTCTGCTCTTATTACTACGGGATTGCACGCTGGCGTTTCTGTAATTGCTAAATTTTCGCAGATATTCATTCTCTTTAGAAAAAAAACCACCCTTCTTTCCTTTGGAAGTAGTTCTATATATAAATGATGGTTTTCAAGATTTTCTGGCGAACCATGGCATTTAAGGTATCTGAATTGCGATGAATTGATATTTTATAATGAGTCTTTTCCATGTGTGTCTGAGCGGCTTGTGAAGCCTTGCTCTTCACTGGACGCAGTCAAGTTGCGTTCCTACGGCCTGTCTTCCTACGAGCTTCATGTGCGTTTCATGCGCAGTTCGCGTTATTCCTCTTCGTCGGAACAGGAAGAATCGATGTGGCTCGCGGGCTTGTCAATGTATCTGTTGTTTCCTGCGTTCTGGCGATAAATAGCTTGCGCATGAAAGGAAGGGGGAGTGGCCAGACGACGTCAGTGCATCCGTTCACTCTATCGTTGCCGAGAGATTTGCCAAGGTACGCGCCGTAGGAACGGCATGACTGTTCGTAATTCCACCGACCACATTCCACAAGTACAAACCTCGAGCGAATCGAGTTTTGCTAAGCTGCACGTCGGCAGAACAAGGCTTAAGGATTTATATAAAATAAACGGACTAGGAGAAGGACAAATTCCTATTTTTTGTCGCCTTACCAAAAGAATGAATAACAGGCTTAGTTCAAAAGAAATGGGGAGATCTAAACGTGTTGTCAAAATCATTTTGATGTCAGGGCTTGGTATGGAAAAGAAAGAACCTCAGTCAGCTCCCAAGCTATGATGCTCAGCAGTGGCGGACTGGGTATAAAAATAGTGGTTGCCGTGAATAAAGGGGTCCCCTACCATATCTAGAATACCATCTTATAGATATTTTTTTTAAATTTTATTTAGTACAACTAAAATAAATTAAAATTAGTAAGTTATTAAAATCCCTTCGTAATCTGAAAGTCTGTTATATATATATTATTAATTACAATATGCACGTATTATACAAGTGACTGGAAGTAAGAAGTACCGACTGTAAATGCAATTTTAAAATAGAAAATTAAATAATTTGAAGGTTGTATAGAATAATGTAAATTTGGAAATGTACTGCAATTTTAAGAATCTTTTAACCAAACTGAGAATAAGTGCAAACTATTTACCAATTAAAATTTTTTTTAAAGAATACTTCTTATTGTCAAATATTAACAACTCAAAAGTGCAGAAGTGTATTACATGTTGTCCACTTCATTAAGTGGCAAGTCAGTTCACGATGACTGTGCAAATCTGTCAATAATTACTCTGCATTCAAATCATCTACCAATTCCTTTTCAATAGATTCCAAGTTCTCATCGGATAATGAATTTCTTCTAGTTTAGGTATAGTTATATTAACCTCCCGTTTTGAAGCTATTTTAGGACTGACCTCATAATTTTCAACCGCGATCACATGGAGAGGACCACACCTGAGCTGGCACTCCCTTCATCCAAACTTTCGCACCACACCAAAAGTAGGACGTTTGACCCACTCCGTACGAGTTAACGTGCATCAGACCCACATACACAGTGGATCTTCAGTGTAACTTCGAACTTGGAGCCCTCCGGCCCCGAGGCTGAGACCTTACCATTAGGCCACTGCGGCCCCAAGTCTGCCTTGGAGTTTTTGTACAAAGTAACCAATATTTTCTTATCATAACTTTAAACAGTCGCAAAAACACGTGAATGAAGAATTTGATGAAACAATGAATTGGTTTGAATTTAGTTTTATGGCAATAGAAAACATTGCTACAAATCGCGTTTAAAATTAATTTTGAAATGTTAATTATAATTAGAGAAAAAATTTCACCGCAATAATATTAGTATCATTAAAGAGACAATTTATTGCTCTTTAAGATGGTGTAAAAATAATTTTTGTGCGATAAATATTTCAGAAGGTATTGGCGAGACCTTGCCAATAGGCCACCGCGACCTCACAATGAATTTCTTAATAAGGTATTTATTATCTTTAGCTTCGAAATTTCACTGATATCACTATATCATTCATCCCAGAAAAATGGAACATTTTCAAGGACGTCCTTTGGTCCTCAAATTAAATGTTATATCTCCCCACTCCCTTGTTTTAGTTTTAGCGTCCCGAATAAGACTTTTTTTCTTCTTTTACTTTAGAAAATAGGCGAGTTCGTTCGGCAGTCAGTTTTACGACAGTAAAATGCACAAACAACAACAAAAAGCAAGTTGTTTAGCCAACTCCAAGAGTCGCACCCTTCTTGCGTAGAGGGGTTATCCCCTCCTTCTTGCAGCGGGCCTCTTAGAAGAATAAAAATCTTGTGGTTATTCCTACCCGGCCTTGTACAGAAAAGATTGATGCTCAGAAAAGGCGCAAGATATTTTCTAGAAAAAAAGAGTTCTTCTCTTTCTCTCTCTTTTACACACACAATCCTAGGGCCCCATACTGACTTAATAAGGGGGTCCACTTGCCATCAGGCAAGCTGGCAACCTGGCCAGTCCGCCACTGATGCTCAGAGATAAAAAAAAAAATTGAATTAGCATCAGATGGAAAATGCTGAAGTAAAGAAACTATATGAAAGATTGATTTAACATTTTGTAAGAAAAGCATCTGCAAAATTATTATAGAAGCAGTATTATTAGTCGTCCTTTTTCTTGATGAACATTTTCTGGATAGGTTAAAATATCTCAAACAACAAAAATTTCGGTCAATTCACACATATCAAAGTATTAAATTCTGGATTTAAATTGTTAATATTGGAGCTATTCAGATTAAAAAAAGACAGAATAATATTCAGAGCTCGTAGGGTATACTAGCAAGATAAGTTTATGAAATGAAAGTTATTGTAAAATAAGGCGGATAAATTAAACATTGGCCTCGTGGCGACCGCGATCTGATTATCTTGCAAACTTTCTGGCTCTTATCAATGAATTTTTCCTTTTAATTTAGATGTACTATGAGAAATGGAGAGAAAATTTTTTCAGAGGAATAGGATCATTAGGTATTCATAAATAAATAGTTAAATTAATAACTGAAGTGATATAATCTTTTAATCTAAATAAGATTTGTATTTTTTAATTTGGAAATTTGCATAAACTTTAATTTAAAAAAGAAATTCCTTAGAAATGTTTGGCAACAAAAAAGGAATATTGTCAATGAAGTACATGTAGAAACAAAATTCCAAAGAAAAAAGAATTTCTACACGTTCCGGGCAAGCGAATGATTCAGCAATATTTTTTCCTAACGGTCATGGAATCTAATTGTGATACAGGTTTACTGAGCTTTCTCCCCATGGCTCCTCAGGCGCGTTTTTTAATATAACGCTTCGATGCCACATTGTCACGTATTCTGTAAGTTTCGTACAATTTGGTTGTAAACTCCACATGCTATAAGCAAAGAACATGCGGGAAAATGTGGGATTTCGTTAACAAAATATTTATATCTTCCCGAATATGCATGCTATTTTTTTTTATCAAAATATGTTTAAGTATTGTACAGGAAACAAAATCATTGATGAAAGTTGCAAATCTTTATCAACTCTTTGCGGAACGGGGTGAACCCAAACCATTTTCATCCTCAACACTTTCTGGTTGGTCCCCTAAATGCCCTCGTGACCGAATCTTCACTGTAAAATATGAGTTCCATCGATTGCATGGCCCACGATTCACAACTCATTGCGAGGCAATGTATCCATACAAATATCAAATTTATCTCATTTTAAGAATTATGCGTAACTTTTCGAAATGGGTGCACGTGTACTCCTAAAATGAAGCGAACATTGCAATTACAGATGATCTCAGTCATCGCTGGTAAGGTTTTAGAGTGATTCGTTTGCAGCGTTCGAGGCCAAACAACGTCACACACTGGGCGAATGAAAATTCGATGCTTTTTTATTATTAGCGAGATTTTATATTTACTTTGAAATTCAAAGCTATTTTTAGTAATGGGAATTGAAACAAGGAAAAGATATCAAAGTTTAAAATTCTGTGTTAAATTGTGGAATTATGTAAACTTCATAGCTTTATAGGACTCGTATTGTAATATCTATTATTTATGCGATATGAAATAAAATAATAATAACTCCAAATTTTTAAATAAAACGTGCGAATGTGTCATTTAATTAACTTTTCTTTTTTTTTTATCTTAGTATTATTTTGGTGTAATGTTCTTGAGGAATCCATGATTTTTGAGACACCAAAACTAGTAATAAATTTTTAAAGCTTTTTCCACCGTATTTGTTCACAAAATCTAGTTACGGAGAATTGGTAATAAAATGTAGATAAATGATATATATATGTACCTATATTAAACAAACGAACGAAGTTTTCTATAGTATAAAAAAATGCTTCATACCTTCTTATAAAGGAAATTATTCAAGATTATTATTATTTTTTTAAAGATGAAAATGAATTCCAAAACATCCGGTAAACAGCAAACAAAAAGGAAAGCCTTAACATACCTGTTTTAAATATATATCGATATTAGCAAGGGGAAATAATAGAACAATTTATTGCAACAGTTACTGCGCAAATAATTAAATAAGACGGATAAAAATATTGCTAAATTAAAAGAAACTGTTTTTTCCCACTTATTGTTCGAACACAACTTTTATATAATTACTAAATTAAGCCTGATGAAAAAAAAATCTTAATTTTATTCCTTAAAGAAAATAAATGAGTACGTATTTTTACTTTCTCGAATGCGAAGTTAAGAAAGAAAAAGTATTGTAATCATTAAAAACAATTTACGTCGAGAATATGATGAATCTTCACATTTCAGACCTAAATGAGTGCGAAAAACACAGTTTTGGAATTGTATGTGTCTCTCTATTGTTTGTGAAAACGATAAACCAAAAACGGTTCGGGAAGGGAAATGAAATTTTGAATTGGGTCCTATCAACAAAAGTATAGATTTCTAGCAAAATTTGGAAGAAATTCGTCTTTGGGAGGCATGTCTGTGTACATGTGATCGCGATAAGTTTTCTGCGTTCGATTCACATCAGATACTGTTCGTGAAGAAAAGAATTGAAAATCCTTTTATTTTTATTTTACAATATGGAAACAATTCAGAGTTTGTCATTATTCAATGAATTATTTGAAACGGTAATTAAAAAAATTCAAAGCTTGGATAACTGGTTTCTGCATTATTCTTGATATGATTTTCTTTTGATCGATGTTCTTGAAGAACCCAAGAATTTAAGACGAAAACTTGTACCAATTAAACAATTTTCCATATAATTTCCACATGAAATCAAGGCACAGAATAATAATACTTAGATGAATAACATAAACATTTTGCTTTTATAATGTGTATCTAGTTTGTAGATAACCGAAACAGGATAATTTTTTAAAGTTATTCAGATTCTGTGAAAGTATTTCGTAATAAACGTGTGTAAATGTAGCTCAAAACTCGCATTTTTCATTTTATATAACTTGAATTCATAACTCTATTTCATTATATACTTAATTTTACACGTGATTAGAAAAATTCCTCTGTAAAAAAAATTAATAAAAATGTCATCTCTTAAGATTTTTGTATATTCTACCTTCTTATTGGTTTGGCAAAAATTATAATTTATTATTTTGATGAATTACTAATTACCAATTACTAAATAAGATACTGAGTCGATCAACCAGTTATTCCAAATTCTGCATCATACATTGATTGATAAGTCTACTTGATGTCGGACCCCGACGGCATATATGGAATTTTCTATTGCCTAGTAATGAGCGTTTTGCCTGCTGAGCTCGTCTTTACGGGAAAAGAATGCCTCCTATCTCCACACCACCTTTGCAGGGTTGAATGAGATTAAAAAATGGTTTATAGAACATCTTGCTTTCGTCTCAAAGAATATCTGAATATCACCCAATTGTTTGGCACGGCCGCAAAACTGAATAATAATTTGCAGTCATGAACAGAAGTCCATGCTATGGTTACGTTCCTTTCTCCCCGCTGAGCGGCGCTGTGATCTTCGTAATCAAGCTTCGGAGCTTTATTCCTCTCATTCCGTGCATGTGAAATGATATGATTACGGTTAAGCAAATAAACTCTTTTCCAGACATTTGATACAATACAGTGATCTAATCACTGAGGATGCATTTTTTGAGGCATTCAAATTATAATTAAAGTACCCCAATTTTTAAAAATTTATATATATGGAGGAAGCTTTTTTGCAAAAGTTTCTTTTGATGATTAAATGTTACCCAGAGATTCTACTACATTCAGTTAAAGATTATCCGAAATCTGCATGTTACTCATCAAGTAGAAACTATAGAATAGGTATCGTACAATATCAAGGGCTATGAGGTACCCGTAAGCTTACAGCGTCATCTAGTGGTAAAATTGGGACTTAGCGCACTTATCTGAAAAACTGTAAGAGATACGGGAAAACAAACCATTCTCTTACCGGATCACAAAAAATAACAATAAAAATAAACGATGCAAGGCATAGAAACAGGACTTTTGTTTCACTTTTTATTTCAGCTGCTTGATTCCGGAACTAACTAAACATGCTGTTCACAATACTAAAAGTTATAGAAAAATAAAAAATTTTATCGTGGTTTACAGAAAGACCTACAATTTTCTTACGTAATAATGTGGTACTGCATTATTTTAAACACATTTCCTTTTACAACTACTCACATCTGTAATTATTTTTCAAATAATAGTTCCCGAATAAAAATACTTAAATAAAGACAAAATATTTAAATGTAAACAGGTGAATTTATAAAAGTTGTACCACTATTTTAAATCAAAACTCAACTATATAGAAAAAAAAAATTCCACAAAGCAAAAATTCCTTTCTAGAAATTGTATGTATTTACAGTAGCTTGGATTCTATATCGAGGCTGGTAAACACAAATTAGTATTCTTATTTATTAACACCTATCGATAGTATCGCCGGGGAGAAAACTATCGACTGCACCACAGAGAAGAAGATTCTTCTTCTCTGTGGACTGCACTATCGATAGTTTAATTTTCGATGTTTAAGGAACACTACTTTAGTGGTTTTCTTTGCGTGTGCATCACATCTTAAGTACCAGTGTGATCAGCGTAAGTTGACTGAGGCTCGCTCGAGCCATGATTTAGCACTAGTAAGAGAGATTTTACGTTCAGTTGTAATAAATTAAGTCCACAGACTCGTCTTTGAGTTTTGATTATTAATGATCACATCGCCTTTTAACATCCCATAAAGGTGGGATTGAATAACACTCCAGCAATTAATATCATTCCTGCAGAGAAGAAAGAACCGAAAGTTTCTCTCTTGGGTTTAATCAAAATAATTGGCAGGATAGAAAGCATGGAAGAAGTTCCGAATTTTCGAAACAAAGTCATAAAAATTACCGTTCACGATTTTGATGTTTTCATTTTTTTTCTGTAATGCATGGAGGAAAACCTATCGAATGATTGCAGAGACTCGCGTACAGAACAAGTTTATGGGAGTTTCCAAAACTTCTTTCAATCATGTTTTAAATGAACGAAATTTTCCATCAGCACATCTGAAAAAGATCATCCGATTTTGTATAAAATGTATATTATTGCTTTGTTTCGCAATCCCTGTGTCAATTGAAAACTGATTTCCTCTGCAATACTTCTGCTTTCACGTGCATTTTTTCCTAAATTTTTTTGTAATCATGCATTTCGTTTGATTATTTGGGAAATGGTATGAATAATATTCCCATCAACAATTAGTGTACTTTATTGATTATTATACCTTATTGAAATGTTTTGTTGAGTTGTATACAACGGAAATTGGATAATTCGAAACTGAACAGACCAAATTAGCTATTTGATTTATTAAAAGATTCGAATTAAGAAAGTGTTTCTTAAAATAAGCACAAGCACAATAATATCAAATGTGAAATTCTAAGTTTAAACTGCAATTCATGATTTAATTTTACTATTGAAATAAGTAATTAGAATACAAAAAGTGTATACAGAATTTTGAATGCAACATTTGCACAATAAAACTTGACATTTTAGAGTAGAATTCACATCTAATGAGCTAAAAGCATTTTTTTCTAAAAAAAAAAAAAAAGTGGTGTATTTTTTTCTCTTTTTACTTCTTTCACTGAATGCTTTGTTACATCGAATAAAACAAATACGATTGATGCTCGGATGTATTTTGCAAACGCCTAATAAAGACATTTTCCCTCAATACACTGCTAATTTTACAGTCCAAACACTATATTACTGAAATAACTTTTTATTTCTCTAAGTTGCCTTTTTCTTCAATAGAGAAATCTAAAACAAATTAGAACTTCATGAAACAAAAATTATTTTTTGTTTGAAGTGTAGCAATAATTTAAAACATGTTTATATTTAATTCAAGAAGTATAAAGTATTTTCAAATTACTAAATTACTCTTACTATTTTTCAAATAAAGTTCTTTTATATCATATAATTGTTTTTAATTTCACAAGAAATGAAATATTTTGATTATATTAATATTTAGTTTATTTCATAATTTTTTAAAAACTTGAGCAAAAAGTTAATTTACATTCACTCTTATTCAAGATACAAAATTTTAAAATTAACTGAAAGAATGTAAGTTCTAATACAAAATTATCTATGAAGTTGAAAATGTTCTGAAAATTTTCAACCTTAATAAGAAATTAAACATCTTTATTTGGTCCTATATAACAAGATGTTATAATAAATGCCAAATACTCAAAATATTGCCACGTGATTTTATTGAACAAGCATATTAATTTATAAAACATTCTAAATGCATAATTTTTCACATATAAAAAAGATTCTATATGGCAAATGAAACTATAATTTATATATATCTTATCTGTACATATCACGTGCACGGAACGAGTCAGTTCTCTCATTGAATTTAGCCTTTCTTGCACAGTACTCATTAATTTGCAGGAACTCTGGACTTTCTATTGTCAACAAACTGCTCATCTACCTTGCCTATCTCTGCCCAGTTATCACCTATGCAAGCCCAATCTGGGCCTGCACTTCTAAAACCAAGCTCCATAAACTTGAGACCCTGGAAAATAAAACGATCAGGATGATAGCCCGAGCACACTGGTGTCAAAGAACTGAAGAAATTAGACATGCCCTTAACATACCCTCCCTTAAACAATTCATCCACAAGCTTTCTACCAAATTTTATTCCTTCGTTTCCTCTTTAGCAAACCCCGAATATTTCCAAAATCCCAAACTACGATATCTGAAATAGCAATAACCGTAAAAGACCACGTTTTACCCTCAACTTGGTTGACATCTATCCTCCCCCGGTGTCTTTTCGCTCGCCGTGTTTCCCTTTTCTGCCTCCCCACTCTTTTATTTTATTTTTAATTTTAATATTATTATATTAATACCTTCATTAATTTTTTTAATGTCATTCTTTAATTAATGATAAATCCTTAAATTTTCTTTTATTATCCTTAATGCTGCAACCTCTTCTCTTTAATAATTCTACTATCCTCAATATATTATTTAAATCTCTTAAATTTTTTGGTACATACATTTACAATCAGGTTTATTTTCCATCTTTACTCAAGCCATATCTGTTGGATTTATGGGCGGTGGGGGGGGCGGCCCCAATGAACCATAAGTTATACTATCACTATCAGTTCTCTCAGAATGTCCCGCCAGTAGAGGAAAGCGCCGATTTCGCCCAGGATTTTCCAATAGTGACTTTTGAGAGGCATGCAGTCTATTCATGCCGTTACATCTTTAGAAACTGTGACTAAACAAATCCGCTTTTACATATTGAATTCTTACAATAAATGAGTGAGAGTGTCTTCTCGTATCTCCCTGAAGATTCCCGTATCTTCTTACCGTTTCCTAGATAAGTGCGCTAAATCTCAATTTTACAAACAGATGGCGCTGTAAGCTTACGGGTACCGCATACCCCTTGGTATTGTACAAAACCTATTTTACTACAATTGGAAAAGCATATGTAATAATAGTTTGCCTCTTTCTAGTTTATGAGTTTCTACTTGATGAGTAACTAGCAGCTTTCGGATAATCTTTAACTGCATGTAGTAGAATCACTGGGTGACATTTAATCATGAAAAGAAATTTTTCCAAAAAAGCTTAATGGACAACTTTAAAAAATGTTCCTCCATATATATAAATTTTTAAAATTTGGGATACTTTAATTACAATTTGAATGCCTCAAAAAAATAGATCCTCAGTGATTAGGTCATTGTATTGTATCAAATATCTGGAAAAGAGTTTATTTGCTAAACCATAGACATATCATTTCACATAAACGGAATGAGAGGAATAAAGCTTCGAAGCTTGATTAAAAAGATTGCAGCGCCACTCAGCGGGGAGAATGGAAGGACAGTCCCAAAACTGCTTTTTCGGAACGTAACCATAGTTCCCACTTCTGTTCATGACTACAAATTATTATTCAGTTTTGAGGCCGTGCCAAACAATTGGGTGATAATTGATGTATGTTTAGTTTCTAAACATAGCAAGAAATCATCCATATTAAAAATGAAATGTAAATATTTTTTTTATTTTCTAGCAAATGAAAAAAAGATTCTAGAAAGGTTAACTGTATTTAAAAATATGGGAAATTTAAAAAATTGTATTTGATAATTTTAGTATGATTGTAATCGTTCTTGAAGTTCTATTAAATGTTTATTTGCACGGAGAAGAATTTTGTGTTTCTGCCGCTGTGTTTATTGGTAAGCACAATTCTTATTTCGGTGATAAATATTTACTTTCTTTTTCTTTTGAGTTTAGTACCCAAGGGTAAAGCTATCGTTTTACACTTTCAATAAATAGCACGTTTTTGTCCTACATTATTGTATCGTAACTTTGAAAAAGGTATATGATTATTAGTTTCAATCAAGAAAATAATTTATATAAGTAGCCACAAATGCTAGAATAACTATCAAAAATAATCTTTTATACATTATATTTAATCAAATCTTTACATCTTATTTCAATCAATACATTTATTATTGTTGAAAATTACAAGTGTATAGACAGCGAGATAGATGGAGTTAACGAACGTATATAATAAGAGCACTCCAAAAGAAATCTGGTTAATTGCAGCAGCAGAAACTGTAGGGAACGACTCTCCTTCTCTATAGCAGAAAAAAAAAATCCAATAAATTTCTACCCTTGGAGGAACTGTTTGGCTTACTTTCGACCTTGGGCAGAAGAATTCAATTGCGGCGGCGGGGGAGGAGGAGACTTTTCACGTTCTAAAGAAAGCTGATCGTTGTATTCAAAGGTTATCCGCATAGGGTTGCCGAATTACTAAACACACAGGACAAAATATCGGTTTTCAAAAAATTTAGCCGTTTTTTCATTAAAAAGAATCTTTAACTTTTGAGAAACTTTTAATAAAACTGTTCATGTACATTTATTTTCTTCAAAAATGAACAAAATTAGCTTGTATTACTATGAAAGAGCCCAAGAGCATATCTGACCGGTACTTAGGGCGCCATCTATCTTCACCGTTACGTATTAAAAGAAATTAACGCAATTTAATGAATATTTTGGTGGTTTTTTATTTTTTAAAAATATCAAGAGCATTTTCAGAATTTTGGAGTTTCACACATTAATTATAGTAATAGGTTGGACCTTTCTGACAAAATTCTAGACTTCAACAATACATATTAGCGGTACTGATATGATTTTGGTGAATTATAAGCTTTAGACGACCACCTTAATATTTACTGACATTTTTTGTACATTACAGTTGTAGCGTAACTCTCTGCTACACAATAATTCAAATATAAAAGTAGGGCTGACATCTACCTGATGTCTAGTTTTGGCTGAAATGATCAACAAGTACTGAATAGGCAAGGATGTGACACATAAAAGACATTTAATTACGAACAAACACAACACACAACGTTACAATGACAAGTTGCAAAGTACATCTGCATCTGCAAAGTGAAAACAGAATAACAAACTAGCGTCTCAAACCGAACGCGGCTGAGAGTGTGATGGACGAATCCATTTTTTCCGCAGGTTATAGTAGTGGAGTGAGAAAGCCACGTTGGGTTTCACCGTCTACAGCCGTGTCAGGTTGGGATTAAGGTTAGGACGGAAACGCCATTTTGGGTTTTTAGCGTCCACAGCCGTGTCATGATTAATGTTAGGAGAAATGATTTCCAACCCAGCAAGAAGCTATTCGATCATATTTTCAAATACTTGCTTCATGATATATTGCTGTTGTAGACATCCTGATACGCTTCAATGTTGATATATTTTTAACTATATTGAGTTTAGATTGCTAATTGGAAAGAATTAGGGCTATTTTTGTGCTAATTATTACCGTGTTCCGAGTACACTAGCGATCATAATAGTTCCTATTTCCTTTCATCATAGCAATAAGATTTAGCTTTCACATCTCTTGGTGAATAGAATAAATAAATTTACTTCGTAAATATTAGAATTTTGTTTATCCATTAAGCAATACAAATCATGTCTGACATTTTGGAATTTTTTTTTAGAAAATTTCATAATTACTAGCAATTAATCATATTTTTCTATTTATTCTTCATTTCATTCTGCATCCTTGGGTATTTTTTGTTTTGACTCGAGTGACTTATGAAGGTGTAAAAATTTTTTTATGTGGAATAAGAAGGAAAAATCTTGATATTCCAGCTACAAACTAGTGACAGTTAAATTGAATTTGGTAGCACTTTTGAGGTGACTAACTAGTGCACATTCCATTCTTGGTTAGTCATTTTGAATTCAACAACCAACAAGCAAGGTAAGACTCATTCTTTTACTCTGGTAGTTAATTTGGCTTATTTAATGTCCACTGTTACAGTTATATTAATGATAAAAAAAAGAAGAAAATTCCTGATTCCCAATACCAATAAAGAAACTATGAAAATCAGATATTAGTGCTAAGTTTGGCTAATTAATTTTTACAATACAGATAAATTCAATCCTTTTGCTATTATTTGACATTAATTTTAGTTGACTTTGAAAAAAAAAGGTTTTGAAACATCAAATGTACACCATTTTCACTGGAATGGCCCGTATACTAAAATTTGATTAGTAAATATGAAAATCGGCTCTTTATTTATTAACCCAATTAATAAATATCTGTAAATTTTATTCGAAGACTCACTTCTGGCATTGCATTTCATATGTAAAGATTTAATTCATGTGCAAGTTTGCATTTATTGCAACTATAAATTCAGTGATTTATTTCTTAAATATTAGAATTCTTTTATTCACTGTAATTCATTTTGCTAAGTTCTTGTTCATATTGTCTGCAAAGTAAGCGAAAGTAAACATTAAAGCATTATTTTGAATATACTAAAATTTGATTAGTAATTATGGAAATCGGCTCTTAAGCCAATTACTAAATATCCGTAAATTTTATTTGAAGATTATTATTTCTTTTATACAGAAGATAGGTGCAGTTACATATTCTGCTTTGTATATGTTATATGCTGCTGAAAGGAATTTTGTCCCAATAGTCGAGCTTAAGTGATAGACTAGACAAATATGGCTTTCACTGAGCTCTAGACTTTTAGGACTCTACTGAGTTATGTTTTTCACTCCAGAGGTTTCTGGCCTTCTGTAAGGTTAGTAAAAACTAAATTCCACATCAAACCAGTGGGAGTGGCCTCCCCTAAACTTTCTCGTATACTGCTCAAAAATTTGTCATTTCTCCTCCCCTTGCGTGGATAAAAAAAAATCGAACCTACTGTAATCCAGAATGCAACGAATATCAGAAGGTTTTTCATTGCAGATTATAGTGATTGTAAAATATTTAAGTGAAGAATCATATTAAAAGAGATGCCTATGTATTAAAACTTAGCAATATTTATTTTCCATCACACTCCAGCAAGATCCGCTATTATACGAGCGAGCGAAAGCAAAACAGGAGATAAAACACATCAATCACAAACTCCGTCTCAAGGACGTAATCCTCCCGCTTGGTACCAGAGATTGCTAAGTAGGCATGCGCGTGGAGATGGTTTTGAAACGAAGGCTTAATAAGTATGCGATTATACAAACCGACAGACAGTCAACCCGTTGAAGGATTTGGCCCAAAATTTTATACGGACCTACATTCATGACGATAAAACTGTGTACCAAATTTTATCGATCTGGCTTTTCAAGTTTTTGAGTTATAGCGTTCGCATGACCTCGAACATACAGACAGACAGACTTCCCGTGGACGGATTTTGTCCAAAAGTTGATAGAAACCTACAAATTATGTTTCAAGTTTACATACCAAATTTCATCCCTTTATCTCTAATAGTTTTCGAGTTATCGTGTTCACAGACACACACACAGACAGACATAATTCCAAAATTGTGTTTTTCGGACTCAGGAAGGTCTAAAACGTGGAGATTCGTCAAAATCTCGAGTTCGAATTTTTTGACGATTACAATACTTTCTCTTTGTATACTTCGTATACGAGAAAGTAAAAACTAGTTGGAATATTGTTCAAATGCTCCAAATGGACAACACGGCTGTCAGATGTTCGGGCGATAAAACCCCAAAGTGGTTTCCGCGCTAATCTTAATCCCGACCCGACACGGCTGTAGACGGTGAAACCCAACGTGGCTTTCTCACTCCACTACTAACCTGCGGAAAAAATGGATTCGTCCATCACACTCTCAGCCGCGTTCGGTTTGAGACGCTAGTGTATCCGATCTCTTTACCTTCGCGTAGTGGTCCAAATCCGTTCTCGAGCGAGACAAATATCATAACGCCGCAACCAAAAAGCCTTGAAATTTGCACAGTTTAAAACAAGTGGGCTAAGTTGTATGCCAGGAAATTCATAAGAATCAGTTCAATATTTGTATATGTATCTATTTTTTAAATTCTTTTTATAGATTTCTAGGAAGAGAGCTGTTATAATTTACGCAAAATTAATAATAATTGAATAAAACATTTAAAAAAATC
Source organism: Araneus ventricosus (assembly GCA_013235015.1). NCBI lineage: Eukaryota > Metazoa > Arthropoda > Arachnida > Araneae > Araneidae > Araneus > Araneus ventricosus. Next base: position 7,884 of record BGPR01020574.1, on the reverse strand, counting down.
TAGAAAACTACCTTTTTGCTCAAATTAAAGGAAGTGGGCTAAGTTGCGTGCCAGGGTATCTCATAAACAATCAGTTAAATGCTTTTAGCTTTTTGTTATTATTTTTAAAATTCCTTTTTATTGTTCTCTTTGGAGGAGAATCTTGTAATCTACGCAATAGTTAATAATAGTTGATTAAAACGTTAAAAAGGAATCTAAAAATTTTTAATAATTGAAGAAAATAAGCTAAAAATAAAATTTTTGGAATTTTAGTCAAGTCTGATAGGTACTTTCTCATTTCAGGTAATTGAATAATTATATACAAATGCCTATCAAGAGGGTTAAAAAGTGAAAGAATTTTCTATAAATGTTATAATATAAATATAATCTCTTAATCTTATAATATAAACATTTTCTCTTAATATATAATTTATATATTATATATATAAGAGAACTAAATTATATAAATAACATAAACTTTTAAAATGAGCTTATTTTTAAAACTTAAACTATCAAAGTTTTGAAACATTTTATATGAGAATTCAATTTCTGGAAAGTCTCTTGATAGAAAATTTTCTCGACCCTGTCGCTGTAGTGTGGAGAGTCACTTGAGAGGTTGTTTCTAAAGAATTTTAATTGTTTCAAAATTTCCAATCGGCGTTGCTCAAATACTTTCGAACTTTTGGTGTGTTTATACCCTCTACGAAATCAGATATAAATGTTTAAATCAATTTAAAATAGTGCTGAAGCCATTGATAGTTCGCATCTTAAAAATTTTTGAGAGGATTTTAGATTGCGGAACCATCAACATACACTGGTGGACAAATGTTAAGGACCATTTTTAAGATGCGAAAAATTTAGATTTAATAGGAATACAATGGTTCGCAATCAGTTGCGGAGAATCGTCGGCACTCACATTTTACAATGAAGTCACGAGGACATTTAGAGGAGCGTCCACTAATTGATGAAGACGAAAATTATTTTGACCAACACCGTTTCACAGGAAACTGATAATGAGTTGAAACTTTTATCAATTGTTTTGTTTGATGTGCTTAATGTTTACATGCAGTTTTGTTAAAATAGCAAAAATATTCGTGAAAATATGAAGATTTCTTCAAAAAATCCATAATTTTTTAGCGTGCTTTTTGCTTATAACATGCAGTTTTCAACTAAATGGTACGCAACTTACAGAATACTTGACAATATGTAAAAGAAGCTTTGTATTAAAACTTGAATCAAATAATTTGAATATTTAGAGGAAATAGTATTTTTAGTTAATAATTGTTTACTGCGCATGCGCGAAAGATAGCGAAATTTTACTTTCGTAACTTCAAAGCCAGATATATTGGACAACTTGTATAAAAATTCCATTTCAAAACTATTAATATTCAGAAAGATATTGGCATTGAAACGAGGTGAATTTCATTAAACTCTAAGAGAATCTAAATGCACAAACTGAAATTTATTAAACTTGAATCTTCGAATAGTTATAATCGAAATGCAATTTAAATTATGTATTTAATTTATTAATATACATGAGTATTCAGGATATTCAAGTTCCATAAAAATCAATACTACTATTAGAAAAGTACTTTAGATATTTTCACTTTCCTGGAAGAATATTGTGAAGACCGAGTCATTGCATCGGGATAGTCTAAGCAAACGCCCTTAGGTATCGATTAGCCACCGTATTCGCCGGATCTTAATCCATGCGATTTATTACTGTAAGGCAACATAAAGTACGCAGTGTACCGTCGAAACAATACCTGATTGAGGACTCTGCGTAAATCATTCGTGATGAATATGAAACCAACCATATAACGACTTTGGAGAATGTCGTCGTCAATTTTGTTTATTGAGGCATGTGCTCGCAGCGGATGGTGGACATTTTAAAGAATCGTGATGTATTTCCATAAGTATCACAAGATTTATTTATTTATCTATCATCCACGCCAACCACTCACTGATCAGGTATAGAGAGTTTTAGCGGTCAACGGGGAAGAATTGAAAAATAGTGTTACATCACTTCTACACTTCTATAAAAGTAAAAAATACATTCCTAAATATAAATGAAAAAACACAAGCCCGTCTTCTGCTTTATTCACTTAGTTTTTAATTCACCTCGGCAATCACAGTTATCCCGCAAATAGATACTTATATTTCTTATGACTTAATGCAAAATTCTTTTGAAAAAATCAAAATCAAATATTTGACGATCAGAATTTCTGAGATAACCGTTTTTTAAATCTGCAGAAATTTTAATGCACCTTATCACAAAAAAGACATAAGCCTCAGTTTTTAAATAAAAGAGATTCTGCATTCATTTTTGTGCTTTTAAGTAAGTTAGAGGGTCATGTCCGCAGTTAAACTGCCGTGTTCAAAGCAGTAATTAAAAGTTTGTATTCTACGGTGTGGAAAACAGAATCACGCGATGTAGCTCCAGGTCTTTAAAAGATTATGGTCACATTCATGTCACACCTGTAATGGTATGTAATTAAGTACTTTGAAGTGTTGATTGAGTTCTTTACGCTGTTTTATTTCTTCCCACAAAAGTTTTGTGCTCTCTTCCGCACCCTATATAATAAATTGCCGTCTGAGATGGTGTTCCTTAAACATCGATAGTTCAACTATCGATAGTATTCATAAACTATCGAAAGTATCGATAGCTTTCTCCCCGGCGATACTATAGATATTTGTTCTTCCAGTCGATAGTTTAGAAACTATAGATAAAACTATAGTTTAGAAATTATAGATATAACTATAGTTTAGAAACTATCGACAGTTTTAGTCTATAGTTTTGACACTATCGATAGTTCCAGTCGATAGTTTTGACACTGTCGATAGTTCCAGTCGATAGTTTTGACAATGTCGATAGTTCCAGTCGATAGTTTTAAAACTATCGACTAAAAATGAGCATATTGATAGTATTGCTCGAGAGAAAAACTACTGATAATATTGATTGTTTAGAGAAAGTCGATATTATTGATTGTTTAGGAAAAGTCGATACTATCGATTGTTTCAGTCCACAGTTCCAAAAACCCGATATTATCGACTTGGCTTCGATAGTATCGATAGTCTATTGATGTTTAAGGAACACTACTCCAGCCCAGGACGCTTAAATTTATTAAGATGGCCCTGACGTTACACAATTTAAAAATACAAATTTGCATTGGCATATTTCGTAATAAAATAAGTAAATCAATAAATGAAAAAAACCCGAAAAGTTTTAATATCACACAGGTAATACTAATATTAAATAACTAGAAAATGACCCGTCATGGTATGACGGGTGCAAATTGCCTCTTCATTCGAGAAATTTCCCGTCAAATTTGCCGTGTTAAAATAGATATATATATGCGAGAGAAATGTTTATATATATATATATATATATATATATATATAATTGCAAACAAATAAAATAAACATATGTTTTATGATAGGAAATATTTTTTATTTACATATTATATACATATTTCTTTATTCAAAAACCTCTTGGTAAACAACATTCCGTGTGAAGTATTTTTCGTTGTTTAACATTTTTATTATAATTCAATAACCATGAAATTCTCAGCTTGTCAGACGTAATTTAAAAGTTAAAATCTCAAAGGAATTCTTTTTCGAAATTCTAATCAAAACAAAGCACTTCTCTGCTTGTCAAACGCTGCCAAAAAATATTATCAAATTATATCATTACGATTGCAATAAATAGTCAGATCAATAAACTATATCACGCGTATGATATACCACTGACGTAATTTACTACTTTCTATTAAAAAACGGGAATCAATTTGAAATATATGATTAATATAATCTAAAATTTATCGAAAACTATTGATCATAGCGATATTAATTTTATATCAATCGGTAGAAAATTTGATTTCACTTTTTTAGTGCTTATTGCCTAAATTTGAAATTAGAACGACAATTACTCTTCTAAATTTAAAATTGCTGAAATTTAGGTTCTCTAACAATGAAATAATGCTTTTTAACGTCTCGCAGTGCTATGGGTCGAGTTTTATTGTTGGTGACGTCAGACCGAGAGTCAGATCTGGGCTATTATATTAGTCATAATGCATTCTAATGGGATTTGAAAGAACAATGAAATCATTCAAAAATCACAAAGACAATAGTAAAATTAAATTTTGAAGTGTTCTAGAAAAATAATAAAATCATGTAACTGCAAAATATTCGAAAATGCCAAAGGAACAAGTGGCCTTGTGAAAGCGACGGACGGCAAAAATTGCGCAGTGTGAAAACATCAGCAAATTTACAGACATTAAGCAAGTCATTCACATCTAATAAAAAATGGAAAATTTGAAACACGGGAAGGAAAAAAAATCGTCAAGGTCGAAAACTATGGAAAATAGCATAGCGGCTCGAAAAGCTGGATTTCCAATCTAACCAAATTCCAGCACTTCTTGTGCCGATTCTAAGGTGGGACCCTGATGCGAGGGTAGCGGCACATCAAATGATTTGTCTAGAATGGGACCCGGCGACGAGGATACCTAATCGGAAATCCGCTGAGTGGGGGGAGGGGCAGCGAAGAGCGCACTTTGGAGCTTCAAATGAATGGCGTGCCTGATATTTCGACTTAAAAGGGTGGGAAAATAACCAGTATTGGGATCGATCCTTGCTGAGTCTAATCCCTTTGGGTTAGTCGGTCGGCGTGGGTTTTGTATGTATTTATGTAGCCAGTGTTGGGACAAATGGAATGGAATTGGGACAGATGAATTGCAGGCTTTACAACGTCCGGCGTTGTTCCATTCAGTCGTGGAGCCGGCTGTTTCAAACCCACCGGCCGGCAGGAAACTGGGTTCCGGCTAGTGTGAAAGGACCCATTCATTTCTTCAGTTTTCCACCAAGAGGCTCAGGGCCGGTTGAAACCGGCAAATGTGAAAGGAGCCTGAAGATGTTGTGGCTTTTAAGCTGGGCATTCACGAGAAAGAAAGGTTAAACCATTTGTCTTAAAAACTGGTTTGTATTTCACTCATTTTAGTTGAAAAATTAGGCAAAATATACACGGATGCTCCAAAGTTTGTTTTGAGACAAGGTTCAAAGTCGCAGAATTCCTCGCACCCAAACCCCTTCCTCCCCCACACAGGGATTTCTAGTTTCATTTCTAGCCTCGACGCGAAGTCCCAATGTAGGCATATCCTTTGTTTTGCCGCTAGCCTCGCAACAAAGTCGTCAATAGACCACTCGGCCATTCCAATCAGACTTCAAACTATTCGGAATTCCATCACTTTAATCCATTTGAGCTAATTTTCATCGGTTTTTAAAACGAACGATTGGTTTTTCCTTCCCGTGTTCCAAAAATTCTTCAATGGAGCAGAGGTGAAAGGCCCACTTTAGAGCCCATCTCCGGTGATGGGTCGTACCCTTGTAAAACGGGGGATCGTCACCTGAGCCGCTCGTCATGGGCGCTATTATGCGGAGGCCACAATGCCCGATGAAGTCGTGGCGGCCAGTCATTCAAGGGAGACGCGGATGCCAAGGCAGGGCGGGGTAATGGCTTGTTTGTGATCACTGAAGATAGAGAGAGAAGAGAAGCGAGAACCCGCCTACTTATCGGTCACTTTCCATCCTGCACTCCTGGTGTCCTCCCCACTCCCGTGGGACTCTAACACCGGATAGCCACAAAGAGATATCCCCGTCCTTCCGTAACATCCGGGATAAACTAAATGATCCGGTAGCCGAGAATATGGGGCCAACCTAACAGCCCCCATTATGAGAAGCATATGAGATGACTCTTCAGACAGAGGTACGGCTCGTTTTCAGCGATGTGCCTATAAATAGCAAAACGGTCATTTTGCACCCTCCAGAGAAGCTAGAATCTGCTTATTTTACGGCATCTCATTGAATCCCAATTGGAGGCGCCAATCCCCCTGGTGGGGATATAACAATGGACACGACAACCACATGTGCGCTACCCCCGCCGTGTGTAAGCCGGGTTTAATGGAATGAAGCACCTCACGACAACAATCGGAAGCCGAGAATGCAATTCTAACAGCCATCACCGACTACGGCCCAATCCTTCCCACGGGAGGTACGTCTCGTCGTCGGAGTGGAGGTAACTCGAGTCCAAACCATTACTATATCCACTTGGGAAGATCGAACCGGCTTACTAATCCGGTGGCTTATCATCCACATACTCGTGGTGTTCTCGGATGGGAGTTATGGACAATTGACGGTGGAAGTGAGAGTGGACATTTTTGAAAAATGCCCGCGAACTCTTCCCGCGAGAAAAGAGGGATGATAGTACACGGGAAGGCAAACAATATTCACTATTAAAAGGGCTGCCCACTGTTTTCGCCAATACCCAGAAGGATTTCCTAGCAATCCTCCCAGGTTAACTATGCAAACCCTGCTCGCTTTGCTCGGTGCAATGAGGACAATGTGCATACTTCCTAGAAAAATCCATTTACGATTAATCTAAATAGATTAATTTCTCATGCTTTAATTTAAATCAGCACAGAAAAAAAATCACTGGACTTGAAAAACGTCTTTTTCATGATTTGTTAGAATTTAGAAGACAAAATGAATATTCAAATGAAACTAAGAATGAAACTTACAAACAAGTGCAAATAAAAAATGTAAATAAGAGTTTTAAGGCATATAAATTGCCCCAAAAAACCAGTAACACGTAAAAATTTCTGTGCGGTTCCTTGACCTAGCTCGCAATTATCGCGCCAAATGTTAAAAAGCTTGCAAAAAGGAAAAAAAAGTTTCAGAATAACAACATTTTGCGAATAATCGCCCAAAAGTAAGTCCAATTTGGTGACCGCAACGTATTTTTAAATCTGGCCAGAGCATGTTGAAAAGAATTATTTCTTCTTTTTCCGGAACGACTTTCAAAACCTTCTACGACAGATTCATCTGCAGGTTGAATTCGCCTCCTTTCATTGTTTCGGTAACACTTAATATCCCGGTTAAGATACTTTATTGAATCAGTAAAAAACAAAAGAGACAAACTAAATCGCATTCTTTTGCTTTCATTTGGAAAGTGAAGTCACGTGATCCATCATTGCCATATTGTTGCAAAGTTTAGTTACAGGCTTTTGCCTGCAACTAAACTTTTAGGTATTGCATAAGAGAAATATTTATATAGAGGTCTCTATGCACTGATACTACATAAAAGTAAAACTCTTTTCTTTCACCATGATCCTCTAATAAAACAAGTAATAGGAAAACAAAATATAAAACAGGAATTGATAAATGTTTGACATTCTTGTCGATAATTTGCCTGGACAAATTTCTTTAATCCTGATGGGAAGGATGTGACATTTTTTTCTCGAGTGCATTTATTGCAGAGTTTTCAGCTCACTGCCTAATGCAACATGCATTTTGTGTATGATATGGCTTCGGCCAGTTTTTATACTGTCATCAAACAATCACTTAACTTGATCCATCTCCAACGGTTGGTTGGCCTAATCCACCATGCTCTCCAAACCCCAAACCACTGAATTTCTTCTTCACGGAATGCAAGAAGTTGACCCGAAGAACTCTTTAGACTTCGTTACAGATTTCGTTGCCAGAAATCTGAAAACCAAATCTGCCAAATAAGGTTTTAAGTTAAGATATGGCAATCCTTCTTCCGCCTGTGTACTCTGCAACGAAGCCCGCAGGCATCACTTTTAAAGTTTTTTAAGTATTTGTTTGGCGTGAATGGCATTATGTCATATGCTATTTCAGTTTCCGTTTTCTAGAAGACGTAGTAGAAAAATCTATATAAAATTATAGTTATCTGTACGAAGTCTAAAAGTATTCCAAAACCGTCATAAATTTTGTTTCTTGTTCTCTAATTCGAATCTTCGAATTTTAATCGGAATATATTATCTTGTAAGTTACTTGGCAAAATAAATTCTTAAAAGTATTTAAATTTGGAAAGAAATAAAATTAAAAAGA
>BGPR01020573.1:0-26022 GCA_013235015.1 Araneus ventricosus | reverse complement strand
TTAAATGATTACCGAAGCGATTATTCAAACATTTGAAGATCCCTGCAATCCATTTTTTATTTACATGCATTCCGCCCGACTAAACAAGATTTTAATTCCCGATTACCTTCTGAAAAAATTTGCTTTACTCGGTAAGGCTGGTTTGACCCATTATTATTATTAAAACTATTTTGTCATCATGAAGGTAAATCTAATCATAATTTATCATGGAGGTAATCAGTCCCATGTTTTAATATTCTAAATGAAAAAAAGTCCGCGTGTGTGTGTTTCTACTGTCATAAATACGCTGGAGGAGAGTTGAGTGTTTTAGAACCCGGAAGTGACATAATTGCCAGACACCAAGGGACATGACAAATTCAGCCCACCATAGTTAAGGTGGAAAAGTTAGTTAAGCAATTAATATTCACTTGTTTTTTTAATTTATAACCTTTCACATTTATACTTTAAGAATCGCAATTTTACTCCCCCAACTTAATACCTTATTTCCCCTAATTTACGTTCAAATAGGTGACAATTAACAAGGGATACAATTCCTAGAAGCAATTTTAAATTGCTTTTAAAAATCCGAACTGCTACATTTAATAGTCTTACCGATATAATCTCTCTCTCTATATATATATATGTTTGTCAATTTTATTTTTTTAAAAAGCAGCTTACACCAACGAGCCAAAACGTAGCACTTTTCAGAACTCAGTTCTGTATTGCCTCGGACAAAGTAGAAATCGCGTTTCAGTTATCCGAGTACAATTTCGCCAAACAAGCTAAAACGTAACACTTTTCAGAACTCAATTCTGCATTGTATCGGACAAAGTAAAAAGCACGTTTCATATGAATACAATTTCGCCAAACGAGCCAAAACGTAGCACTTTTCTCAACTCAGTTTTGTATTGCATCGGACTGAGTAAAAATCGCGTTTGAGTTATCAGAACACAATTTCGCAGAATTCGCTGTTAGAGATTAATTTTAATGTATTATATTATACTATTATAGTGCTGCATACAAGGGACAATTAGCATGGTTACGAAAGCATTTCGACCTGTTCCTAAGTATTGCATATAAATAGAAAAAATTTTGCACGTTACTTAAATGAAATATCATAATGACAGCAACCCCGTTTGTTATATGTCAATTTATGTTTAAATCAATCTTTTAGCAAGGTCCACTGGTAAGTAACTTTTTAGTATCGGAGATCAAAGACCCAGAGTCCACGCGCTCCGTACAAATCCATTCATCCTTGGTGTATTGACGGCAGACCCAGTAAACGTAAGCAATTTTTTGGTATTTACAAAATTCGGAAGATCACGTCATAACTACAGTTTTAGTTTAGTTTAGTTACATTTACGTCCCGTTTTGAAGCAATACGAGAGCTATTTTCGGTTGGACCTCGTAAAACTGCGGTCGGATGACGAGGATGAGATCTGAGCTGGCGCCGTCATTTCTAAGTTTCCGCACCATACCAGCAGAGGACGTTTGACCCATGACGTCAGATTTAACGTGCACCAGGCCCGCATACACGGCAGTTCTGAAATGGAATTGGGTTTCAAACCTAAAAGCCTCCTGCGCCCAATGGATAAAGAGCGCCTGAAAATTTAGTATAGTAAATTTATTTTGATTTTTAATTGTTTTAAATAAATATATAGAACAATGGTACCATACATAAATAGAAAAAAGTACTTTTTTTATAACATAAACGTCAAAATTAATCATTTTTATGATCAAGGGTGAAAAGACGCTGATTTGCGGAGTTATAAGGCGTTATTCAGAAAACGGGAGAGGGGGGGGGGGTTCTCTCCTCAATCATTTTATTATGTAGGTATTTTCATCAAGCCGTAGATGATCAAATTCCTTGTTACGATTCTGATGGGGCGCTCAAATTTTTTAAGACGGCCCTGCCTGCCCCTAGACTGAGACCTTTACCACTAGTCTACCGCGGTCCGTTATGAATAGATAAGCAGATAAAATGTGTACATAAATATCCAATTATAAATATTTTATGCAAATATCCAAATACTAGCAGTATGCGCACGACGTTTCCCGTGGAATCATGACTTCGACAAAATGTGAAAAAAAAAATGCCCACAATGACTCGAAAAAGTTTTGGAAACAAAATCAAAACAAAAGATACACATTATTGATTTTCCCGCTTATTTTTCCTCTCGATAATGACGCGAATTTAATGACGTCACCGGAAGGAAACAGATTGTAGAAATGCAGGCTGGGAATGAAAGCATATTACGTTACCTCCTGCGAGGAAGCAACAATGCGTTCTGGGATCGTCCGAAGAAACTCTCGCTGTTAAATCTCGCTAGCAAAAAAAACTGTTTGAACAGATCAGGAAAAGATTCATTAAAAAAACCCGGAATACGATCCCGGAACCTTTCTTGTTTTAAATCCGACAGAAACGTTCCAGTATAAGCTGGAAAAAAAATGAAAATTATAGAGTTGTTAGAACGTCAGATGCGAGAATTTCAAGAAATCCTTATCAAAAATTACCATAAAAGTGACTATTATTGAAAAATTTCTCAAAATTCAGTAAATTATGTTGGAAATTCAAAACAAACTTCATTAGAACGAAAATTGTTTGTTCTATCCAATGGTGCATTGATTAACGTGATATACTACAGCCGTAAACGTACCAAAAATGACCCAAAACCACACAAAACATTAAATTAAAAAATTTCTAGATTAAATTTTAAAATTCCGGCTTCGAGGTGCATTGAGTCACCATTACGTCTACCTGTGTGCCAAATTTCATGGCTGTAAGTGCGATAGATTCGTCTGGACATCGAGCACACATATGCAAACATTGCCTTTTATAAGTATAGATAAATACATAAAACGTTTTTCACAACGCTGAGAGGCACAAAATTCCTCTTTGCAACACAAAAATTATAAAATTCGTCAAATCATAGAAAAAAACCCTCCGCCTGGTCATTAGAGCATCCGGTAGAACTAAATGGCCTGCCCGCCGTAGATAATAAAGCGGGTTCTGTGAACCACGCATAATAACCCCATTACGGGCGTCCATATGTCAGAAATGTCACAACGCGGAGGTACGTCATGGGGGATGGGATCATTAACAAGCCTCACCATTATTGCACCGCCAGCGCAACCGAGAACCTGCTTACTTATATTGTAACTTCTCATCTTCGTACTCCAAGTACCCCCCCAACAGGAAACGTCAATAATTCGTAAACAGCATTCTTACCGTTATAATTTAAAAGAATTCTTTGTAGTATTAAATGACTGATGTTTGTTATAATACATAATATGAAAAAGCATCAAGAGTGCCAATGGAATTCGTTTTTTGACAAGATCCACTAGGAAAATATCTCATGTTTTGATGTACTTCAATTTTTTTTTTAACATGGCGATGAATATAAAGCAATCCAGTATTTAATGAATCAGATAAAGTGTATTAATTTATATATAATGCTTATTTTCATTAACTACAGTAATAAACTTTTGTTTTAATTTTCTTTTAAATGTTTCTGATATTTATAGAAAAAGAGATAATTTAAATTCAGTGCTGTAAATATGGCAAATCCAACAGTACAAATTAGGAAGCAGAATGAAAATGAGAACTCCTGAAGTGACTTTTAAATGGTAAAAAATGTTCTTAGGAGAGTTAAAATATAATTTTTGTTCAAGCTTCATAAAAAGATCCTTAAATCAAGACTTTATAATAAATGTAATTGCGAAGCTAAGAAAATGTTTCCGCCCAAAATTGATACGAAATATAAATAATGATTTTTTCTATATTTGCAATTAATTAAATAATCAATTCCAATTTAAAATGCACGATCAAAAATTATTTTGCTTTTAGAGAAAATATTTCAAGCATTTATAAAATTATGACTTTTTTGTCATTTTTCATGAATTGAATGATATTATTGAAACAACATTATTAGAACATGTTTAATAAGCATCATTAATGTGTTGATGAATCCTCTGTTACCATTTCTAAAACGATGGTGAATTACAAAAAACGCTGTAAAGTTTTCAGCAGCAACTTTTTTTTCCCTAGAAAATTTTGATAGAATATTCTTTTTTGTACAAGGATACTAACTCATCTCGTTGATATTGTAGCGCCATCTGTTAAACATATTTTAAAGCGCATCCAGGGTAATTTTTAATATTTTTCCTTTCACTTTGTTGAATGAATATTATCTAAATCACCAATTCATTTCTTACTTGCTCCATTATTAATTATTCAATGAGATCTTCTGTTGCAACATTTCAGCATTCCCCCACTCCCACCCCTACTTTCAAAATAAAAACTACTCCACGTTGATTTAAGCAGATTATTGATGCAACTTCAGATTCACGAGATGAAAGCAATTTCATTTCTAGATCAGATTATGGAATCTCCAGAAGAAAAAAAAGAAAGAAATGTGTTCTACAAAAATATTCCTAAATATTTAAGATATTTTAAGAAAATATCAAAAACTATAAAAATAAAAACAAAATTTGCTATTTTCAAAATATCATCAATTTTTTTTTTTTAAAGTTCATCAATATTTTCAAATACATCATTCAAAATTTGAAATTTTCCATTGACTAAGCTTTATGCCGGAAATGGAGAGTTAATCTCACCCTTATGGATGGTTGTTTACAAACGTGCAAAGTAAAAACTGGTTCTTAGAATAAAATAAAAATTAATCAAACCTCTATAAAAATTCGACGGTTTTTAATGAAGAAAATCTAGCCGATATTTATTAATATATAAAGAATGGCAACGCATATAAATACCAATAACAACATGCTTCAAACAACTCAACCGAGAGAAATCTCAATATAAATAAAAAAATTGTTCTGATGAAGCTGAAAGAGGTTTTGCAAAAATTGTAACTGCGTTTTGTAGCCTAAAAATCTTTATTATGCAGCATTTTCTTTCCCCTGATTTCAAAAGAAACTTGCACGGGGAATGGTAGTCATGTTACTTAGAATTTGTATTTCCACGATCCAACGGAAATGCTCTTGTAATAACTGCACGGTAAGAAAATAGATTATAAAATACTTTCCGTTAAAAATTAAACAGTAAAAGGATGTCAAGTATTTATCAGAATCCAGAAAATGCTCTTAAAAGAGCAGAAACACTATATGACTTGGGTAAACAAGATGAAGCAATGGACTGTTTATATGATGTTCTGAAGAACAGAAAGAACAGATTACTTAAACAAACTCACGAAGCTATAATAAATAAACTACTGGAAATTTGTGTTGAACGAAAATTATCTGGATTTGCAAAAGATGGATTATATTTATATCGAATTATTTGTCAAGGAGTAAATATTAAATCTTGGGAAGACGCAGTGAAAAAACTTTTTCTTCTCGCTGAGAGTAAGATTGAAACAACTATCAAAGATTTACAAACATCTCTTGTTGATTTTTGTTCCCTTGATCAAGCAATGACCCCTGAGAGTTTGATGAAAATTTCCTGTTCCGACGAAAGTGAAACTCGACGTAAACAAATATTGCTGTTATCGTGGATTAAATTTAAGTGGGAATGCTATCGGATTTGTGTGGAACTTCTTAGAAACACTCAATTTGAAAAGTTTTATCACTACATAGTTCAAAGTGCGTTTAAATTTTGCTTGAAATATTCCCGCAAAATAGAATTCCGAAAGCTCTGCAATTCATTAAAAATGCATGTTAACTATTTGCAGAAGCGTCATGCTGAGTTTTTCACGGATGATAAAAACTCTGAAATAACTACACTGTACCTGGAAACTGGGATTTCAGAGTTAAACACAGCTCTTGAATTGGAATTATGGCACGACGCTTTCAAAGTTGCCGAAGACATTCATTTTTTGATGAGTATTGTTAAACAGACTATAAATTCTAAAGTAATGGCAATTTACTATGAAAAGTTATCGATACTATTTTGGAAAGGTAGTGATCTCTTGTTTCATGCTGCCGCTCTCTTTCAATATTTTTTATTCTCCAAAGAAGTTAAAAATACCTTTATTTCAGAGACATCCACGCTGTGTTCGAGAGTTGTTTTGGCTGTTCTGTCCATTCCATTCGATTCAGATAATATTCTAGACTCAGTTACAGAACATAACTCAGCCATAATTGTAAAAAAACAACGTCTGTTGTCATCATTACTTAATTTTTCAAACATACCAACTAGAAAATTATTAATGAGAAATTTAAATATTTATAATATTCTTCAGTCTTCCCATCCTGAGATTCAAGATCTATTTAATCTTTTAGAAAACGAAGTCGATCCTTTAAATATGAATGTTAGACTAAAAAAATTAATAAATTCTATTAGCGAATTGGATAACCAAATTACATCAAAACAGTACTTCCCATCATTATTTGCGGTATCAACCGTTCGTTTATTATCGCAGTTGTCTATGATTTATGAAACACTTACCTTGAGCAAATTTTTTTCATTAGTACCGTTTGTTGAACCGTGTTTTGTAGAAAGATTCGTCGTTGATTCTGCTCGTAGGTATAATATTCCAGTTAGAATAGATCAAGCTAATAAAAGCTTACGATTTAACAATAGCTTCTGTTTGTTTCAGAGTGAAAGTACTATAGATGGGCCCGAATTCCATCAATTGCCAGAGAATCAAAATTTGAATTGGTTGACGAGTCTTCTAAACTCCTTAAATAAAATAAAGAATTTAATTATACCGGATAGTTTCAAATTTGAAAGTGTAGCACATGCTATGCATTTACAAGAACAATACTTTAAAAGCCAAAATATAGAGCGAAGGCGCATTTTACAGCGAAAGAAACTTATTGAGAAGTATAAAGAAATGCTTGAAAACTTACAAATTAAAAAAGAGAAAGAAGAAAGGAAGAGGCTTGCTGAGCAGCAGTCGAAACAAGAAGCAACTGAAAGATATAGATTACGGAAAGAAGCAGAGGAAAGAGCTTATCAACGTAGAATCCTTGAAGAAGAGAAAATAAAGAATCAAATATTCCGTGAAAAAATAGAAAATTTGAAAAAATCAGAACTAGGACAAATGATTGAAAAGTTGGAACTAAATGAATTATCGTCTGTCGATCCAGATAGTTTACTTTCTAAGCATATTGAATATATCAAGCGTGAGAAGAAAGGATTTCAGACAAGATTACGTAAGCAAGAAAGAACTATTAACCACATGGAGCGAGCTAAAAGAATTGAAGAAATACCGCTTCTTAAACAAGAGTATGAAGTTGCTAAAATTAAGGCTCTTGAAATGTGGGAGCATGACGAAAAATGCAGAATTCAAAGACTTAATGAAGAACGATCCTGTATTATTGAAGACAAAAATAGAATGCTAGCTATGAAAGATGACTTAAATGCTTTCATGCTAAACATTTCAGAACGTAGAAAATTAGAATATGAAAAGGATTATATGAATTTTCTCAAGACTATACAAAAAGAACGAGAAAAACGCTTGCTAGAAAGAGCAGTGCAAAGAAAGACTGAACGCCGAAGGATATGGCTGGAACAAAAGAAACAATCAGAAAAAGATAATGATGCACATTTTAAGTTGGTGAGGAGGCGTGAAACAAGGAATAATGCAAAATCAATCAGAGAAAAATCAGCTGAAAAATCTCCAGGATTTGAAAAATTACGAGAATTTCGGATCGAGCAAAATAATTCGTTACCTTACAAACCATATCAAGAAAAATTAATAAAAACTTCCAATCACGAATCAACTCGATCCTTACCAACAAGACATAATGACGTAAATATGTTTGATAACCAATCAAGGAAGAGATATGACTTCCAGACAAATATTGCTATCAAAAGAGACGATAGTCCATATAAAAAAACTCAACCGAAATATCACATTTTGAAAAGAAATGAAAACCCATTCACTGACAAGAGAATTTCAAAAGAACATTTTCTTCCAACTTGGTGCACGAGTTCTGATTTGAGAAATGATGATACGGATTTTCAAAAATCGTTCTTCGGATGTGCTGATAATCCAAATGCTCAATCACCCAAGAGACAAAATACAAAGTTCATTTCTTCAAGCAGAGAATCTACAACACCTATGTTAGAGCCAAGCTCGAAATATATGTATTCTCAAAAACATTACCAAGCCGAAAGTTTGCAAAGGAAAGACACTTTACCAGATTCGTTATTATATAAGAAAAACATGAATTCTGAGTTTCACCTGGATTCAACAGGCAAGATTTTAAAACGCGACGATGAAAAGGCTCAGTCAAATGTTGGGGAAAATATAAAATATGATGTTAGACATTCATGCACACCTTGGGCCAAATTAAATCGTGTAAACAACGCAAAACCTAACAATGAATCCTGATGCTAAATGTATTTTCATTTAATGATTTTTAAAGGTAGTACGAATAGGTTTGGAGATTATGTTGCTTTGTACTGAAGATAGAACGCTTGTTAGAATGTAACTTAACAATTACATACTTTTTTCACATTTGTAGGGCTATATGCATTCTGAATAGATATATGAAAGTGGCAGTTTACTTTTTAGTTGAAAATTTATTTTGAAAAAAAACATAAAAACAAAGAGTTTTATTCCTCTTTCAATTAAAATATTTACTTATTTTCATGGGTTATTTAAGTTAAGTGTTTTAAAAGCATTGTGTAGGATTTGTAAGATATCTTAAGTCACGCCAAAAATGTGCATATCAAAATTCTTTTAAATAAAACTTAAAACAAAAATTTTAGTTTCTTTGAATAGAAAGATAAGTTCGAATAATAACGGTGGTGAATTTTTTCCCTTTAAAAAGTTTGGAGACTTTCCACAAATTATTTGACTAAGTACTAATTTTAATTTTCTTTTGTCATATGTTTTAATTTCATATATTGCCATCTGACTAACAAAATGACTAGGTTGCCTTTACAGTTTTTATGTCAACATTGAGCTATGAATATAATTACAAGTAGTGAAATGTGTTGTCAGGACTGAGACTTAAAATTTAAAAGTGTTTCTGGAAATTTTGAAATACGTCAGTATTATTTCAAAAGTTTCAAGATTTTGAGGCATGAATTCAGCGAGAAGTTTTTTTACGAGGAAATAAAACTTTAATATTTTTTAAAAGAAATTTAAAAAGCCCTGACATTACATATTTAAACTGTAGATAAGTGATGAAATTGGGATGCATAATTTCAGAATATTACAGGTACAGAACATTAGTTATTAAACATTTAAAATGAGAATCAGAATAATATTTTCACTATATATTATATTTTTATTTTAACATTTTCAATTTGCTTCATTCAAAATTCTAAAGATGTCAGTATACTTGTAAACTGTTTCTTTCCTGTTCATCCTCCTTATTAGCAAGTTTAAGACGAAATTCATTTATTTTATGAATCTCGGAAGCTAGTTTCATTATGAATAGTTTATTAGATTAAAGTTCTATTATTAGATAGTGAACATCGAATAAAATATTTTGTAGCACCGTTGACTTCGTTTCTTCATTCTATTATTCCATTTAGTGTTTACAGTAAACAAAAAAAAATCACACTTACTTTCTAGAATATTTTGGCTGTTTTAAAAAATTGGACAGTCTACAAATCTTGATTGAATAAAATAATAATTTCGAAAAATTGGTTACTTTATTAATTTCTGTGTCATAAAGCATTTTAAACAGAAACGTTCCATTAAAATGCTACAAATACTACCGAAAATTCTGAATTAGTAAACGTGTTTGAAATTCTGGCAAGAATACAAAAATCCAATCGGCGTCATTCATTTTTTTTTTTTTTTTTTGAGAAAATTGTTGTTTTCATTGATAGAAAAAATTTTTTCTTCTTTGTTTCCTTTTTTTCTTACGGCAGGTGTTTCGAAATGGTAGTTTGGTGTTCGAACAAATTATGAGTCATATTCATTTAAACGCATAAAATTTTAAAGTTTCTCCGAAAATTTATTAATCTGTTCGTATCTTATTATTCGTATTCTTATCATCAATCCGTTTTGCTTTGTTTCTTGTGCACAATTTGTGTGTTTTTATATGTTGCGCGATATTATGTGTATTTCTGCGCTATTATTTAATTTTTCAATGATTTATTTTGATCATATTTCCTCATCTTGTACATTATATACTCCATTAGTAACCATTGCATAGTAATTGTTTTTAAGTTTGCCGTGGGAAGCATTGTAATATGTTCCGTTAAATTTTCTAACTAAAAGAGCTTTTTCGATTTTGGACATTTTATTTTTAATTTGGGATTTATTTTTAAAAATTATAATGATTTGTATATTCAGAATATTTTACTGCTGTTAAATTATCAAAAATTCTGCACTTGGAATAAAATTCTAAATTATTCTTCTGCATCATCATTTAAGTAGCGTTATGCACGCTAGATGTCGCCAGGAGCTGGTCAAGTCTGATATAAAAGAATTTAGCTAGAAACGAGGTTACTTTAATAGTAAGACCCCAAAATGAGGTCCAAAAATTTTGGTAACAAACATTTCTATCAGATCTAACAGAAAGAAAAAGAGTAAAAAATATAATAAAATCATCTAGATTTCCGATTTTTCATTAAGATTGATCAAATAATTAAGCTAAATTAAATATATATATTTAAGTAATTAAATTCAAAACATGTGTAACGAAATATGAGCATGACTGATCAATGCTTCAATTGTTTAGTATCATTTCAAACTTGAAATTATTTTGGAGAGAAAAAAATCAACAGTAAACGCGAAGATAAAAATATTTGTCTTTGCTGCCAACTTGATAATTATTATTTTTTTCGAAGCGTTTGATGTCTTGTTCCTAACGGAACCAATTCATGCTCACATAATTTGCATAAATTACGGCGCAAGGGTTTAATTTTGGAATCCACAGTGCAATTTGCAGCAAAAGAAAGTACGTGATGTCACAGATCAGGGTAAGACAACAAGCAGTTTTATTTTAAGTAAAATGCACACTTATTTTGTTAGGTAATTGTGACGTAGCATATTCCACTCCATTGATCTCATTTGCGATTTTGAATTAAAATTCTATTAAAAGTGAAGAAAGAAGTCTCTTATTCAATCTATATACATATTTAAAATATTTTGGCAAAACCAGATGTTCATTAGCCCAACCCAACCACTGAACCGAAGTCTATGAAGTCTGTATATGTCATCAGGGTCGCCTGTAAAAAATACTTCTCCACTGTACATTTTCTATGGTGAAAAAACCTTGATAGAGTCCTCCAGTCCCAATCACTGCACCTATTTCAAGAATTTTTATTTCAGATGAAAGCTTTTCGGGTCCCTTTTTCCGCACATTAACAACGGGAAAAGTGACGTCTCCCAACCCAACCGGGGGTACCAGAATAGACCCCTATGACGTCTAGATACATCATCAACGGTTGCCTGCCACCCACCACCCTCCATTTTCGAGATATTTCGCAAAATAAAACTTTGGTAGAGTCTGATGCAACCCTGCTGCATACTATCTCTCGGTCCTTTGAGATCGGGTTCGAATTTTCAGTGCTCTAGTGCGCCACGGAGCTCATGTAGATTTCGATGAGTTCTGTGATTGGCGTTTCTTTTATGCAAATTTCTCACTTGTATATATATGTGTGTGTTGCGTTTGTGTGAGGATGATTCCCTCTTTACTCTTTTTCTGTATCTGCACTGACGGACTATGTGTCCAGATGCCCTGTGGGGTGAGATCGATTGACTTTATAATAAATACCTTTTATGCATTCTTGGTCTGTTTTCATGCTCTGCCCTGCTCATATGCTACAGCTTCTGCTTTATCACAATTTTATGCCTGACTTCTTCGGCATGAAATATATCAGAGTCCCTCGGCCTCTGCATCTGCCAATTCGCCAAATTATTTCGCCAAGTCGCGAGGATAGCCTCAGGCCATTAATATTACTGGAGAACAGCTGGTCGCCCATGGCGACTTGTATCTTTTTTGAATTAAATAATTAGAACGTTTATGTCCACTAATAATGCTCCTAACTGATTTAATCGGATAGGTTGATCCATAGTAATGTTACATCAAAAACACATCTTTAAATCGATTGCTTTTTCATATGTTAGATTTATCGTCAGATAATGCTTTTTATAATATCTCTTTTAAGAATTCAGTCAATTTAGCAAAAGGCAAACGACGTGTAAGTTACGGAGTTCTGTGCAGTTATTGAATCACGCTCACCTCCACATTAGAATTTTGAATAGGGGATTTTAATTTGTTTAAAAGATAAAAATTTTGAATTAATAATGTCAAGGTGACTCTCTGAATGTTTATGATTAATTTAAATTTAAAGGATTGTCGGAGGGTAATTTACAGAAACTTAATGTGATTGTTGTTGCTCGTGCCTTACTATTGAGGACTGACTAGTTCTTAATAAAAATTTTGGAAGAGTCTCAGATATAAGACGCGTTTAGCAAGCACATATTAACTTTAGGCTGAAAGGTAAAATTTAGAGAAATTTTAATCATCCAAATGGGTATAGATTTGGATGATCCTGCATCATTTTACAGACAAGAAATTTTCAAATGATGCCTCCAGTAAGCTCTCTGTCTTTTCCGAAGCTGAGGACAGCTTCATATGGTCTTTGAAGCAAATCGTAACGAATCTGAGTATTTATCGAAAGAATTTATCCTTTAATGCAGTGGTTCCCAACCCATGGGCCGCGGAAAACTAGATAAGAGTCGAAGTCAGGGGAGCTGCAAGAGCCTTCACTCGATTTTTACTTTCTCGTAAACGAAGTGTACAAAGAAAAAGTATTGTAATCGTCAAAAAATTCGAACTCGACATTTTGACCGATCTCCACGTTTTAGACCTCCCTGAGTCCAAAAAACACAATTTTGGAATTATGTCTGTGTGTGTGTGTCTGTCTGTCTGTGAACACGATAACTCGAAAACTATTAGATCTACGAGGATGAAATTTGGTATGTGATCTTGAAACATCATTTGTAGGTTTCTATCAAATTTTTGGACAAAATCCGTCTACGAGAAGTCTGTCTGTCCACGTTCATGTGAACACTATCACTCAAAAACTTGAATAGCTAGATGGATAAAATTTGGTAGAGTTTTATTATCAGGAATGTAGGTCCGTATCAAATTTTGGACCAAATCCGTCAAAGGGTGGACTGTCTGTCGGTCTGTATAATCGCATACTTCTAAACATTATAACTCGTAAACCCTAAAGCTTTGATAAATAAAAATTGGTACGAGGCCTGCTAACATTAATTGTAGATCCGTTCCCAATTTTCGTTTCAATAGGTCGGAAAAAAGTTGTTCAAATCGCCTATTTGTCTTTTCTCATCACACAATAACGCGTGGCTGTAATTGCGCGATTCACTTGTGCTAATTCTTTCCGCTTCTACCCACACCTTCCGCCTCCAAGCTTCCGATCCCCAAGCTTTTTTTTTCTCCACTGCGTTAGACGCTTGCTCGTTTTACTGCCTTTAAGCTTCTTTTCTCTCCACATGTGTTAGGAGTGTACGATAAAGTTTAGGGAAGAGAATTAGAGAGTTAGAATTTTAAGAATTACTGACATTTGCGTTCCTGTAATATATATATAAATATACGTGTTTGTATTTTTTTTTTTTGCTCGTATATTTAGTTAGTGGGCCTCAAAATATGTTTTACACAACAGATGGTCCGCACAACCAAAAAGGTTGGGAATCGTGGCTTTAATGTATTTCGGTCCTCTTAATATATTCCAAAATATGTCCAATTTTGAAATCGCTATGATTGATCTTTCATCTTACACACCAGGGAGCTTTCAATTCAGTCAATATAAAATAGCTGCTTGTTGGTCTTTGAAGCATTCGTCGCGAATCTGTGATATTTTATCGAAAGAGTTGGTTGAGGCATTTTTAATAAATTGCGAAATAGGTTCAATTTTGAGATCGTTATGAACGACCTTTCGTAGTATATACCTGGAAGCATTCAGTGCAGTCAATATATATATGGTAGGTGAGCCAAAGGTGGCCATAGTTAAGATTTGACGATTTTTCAAAATTTTCTGGTTAGGTGTGTGAGGCTGAAATATTTTTTTGTAAAATTTTACGCTAATCTCTAACACATATTAAGTATACTTTTCTTTGTAAAATAAAATTTAATTATTTTTATAATACAATTTCAAAATTGTAGCTGGTGGGCCACCTTTGGCGCATAGCGTTCCAAAGGTGGCCCATATATTGAAATCACTTTTAAAATGTGAAAAAAAATACTCGGAAAACTATTTTTACTTTTAGAAGAGCATTACAATGTTCAATACTTTATATTTATACTTATAACAACAACTAGGCCAAGAATTAACAAAAATTTCTTTTAGATTTCGTGAGATTTTTCTGATATGCAAGTAAAACTATAACTATTATTCAATAATTAAATAAAAATATAACTTTTATTGTTATAAATTTAACAATAAATGGTAATAAGTTTTTTTCAGATATTTAAGTAGAAATTTTGAAAATTACCCTTACTACATTGATTTCCATATTTGTTTCTTAAGGTGGCCCGACACCTTAGCCACCATTTGCACGCCTTAAAACTATAATACGATAAATTTATTAGAAATGAAGTAAATGTTGCTAAAGAGAAAGAAATAAACTTTCAGAAAATGCATCATAACTCAAAGTTCTAAGAATTTAAACACATGTAAATTAAAATATCTTCTTGCCTGGAAATTAGAACAACTACCCCTCAAAAGTGAAATCACTGCATACCATGGAGACCGATCAAGGTGATCTCTTCAAATTCAGCCACGTGCACTACAGATACATGATTTACAATGCAGTAGCACCATGTTGTAATAAAAAATTAAATTAATTCTACTTTTTGGGGGTGGGCTACCTTAGGAATGCTGGCCACCTTTGGCTCATCTACCTTACGAGACATCGTAGTTAATATGAACAAACATAACTAAGCACGTTGTCTTACGCTCTCCTGTGACGTCAAGTCATTTTTTCTTCCGCAAGATACACACTCGATACCAAAATTAAAGTGGACAGACGCAGTTAATATGCATGACGTGAGAATAATTTAACTCTACTAGGGAAAGGAAAGTTTCGTAGTTGTGATATTATACATTTTTGTAATTTTGTATTAATTGATATGAAAAGACAAATTTCACTTCGATGTTCTGATAGTCACCACATGATCGGAGATTGTGCATTTTGATGGTTCTTAAAATTGACATAAGGGTCTGTATTAGGATGGGCTGAAAAAGCACTTTCATCGAAATTCGTTTCGTCTCACGGCGTAAAAGTTGCTTCTGTGCAAGTAGTTCAGTGAATTAAAGATTTTTGTTAAAAACTTTCAGATGTCGCAAATGGCTTGAAATTTTCACTTATGGAGGGCAGGCGGCAAGCGATGGACGTAATAAAAAAATCGCTATTCAACAAGTCTATTAGATAAAAATGCGTCAAATGCATAGTGAGTGAGTCAACAGACGTTGCGTGGAGTTAAAAGGAAAGCCTTTCAAGACTGCTTTGTTGCTAATAAGAAAATGTAAGCCTCATTGACGATAATGGTCGGTACCATCCATTGCATGCATTGCCTACCCTCTTTGGCGTTTTTCGGAACCAGTGGCGATTCCAAGGGGTGCTATGGGACTGCGCCCTCCTCTCCCCTCCAAATTTAGCCATAATTATTTCTTTTATTTTAAATCACTGCAGCTGTTTGTTCTTAATCTCCCTTTTAAAAAAGTAGAAAATAACCGTGACAACATTGCTTCCTGGCTTAACAGGCTCAAAAATCTTCCCACTTTCTATCAAATTTTGGAGAAAATCCGTCCACGGGAAAATTGTCTGTTTGTCTGTCCGTCCGTGCCCATGTGAATACGATAACTCAAAATTTTAAATAGATAAAATTTGGTACACAGTTTTATCATAAGGAATGTAGGTCCGTATCAAATTTTGGACCAAATCCGTCAAAGGATTGACTGTCTGTCGGTCTGTATAATCGCATACATGTGAACACGATAACTCCTAAACGATATGACTTTGATAAATAAAAATTGGTATGAGATCCGCTAACATAATTTTACATCTGTGCCGATTTTCGTTTCAATCGGTTGAAAAAAAGGCTTTCAAATTGCATATTCGATTTCTTCGCCATTCTACGACGCAAAAAAAGTTTGCGACGGATTCGGGCATTTTTCCCCACCTATTTTAGGGAATAGCGTATGTTACTGGCGCTTGGTGTATTTTTTTCCCCACCCGTGTTAGGGCGGATACGAGAAAGTTTTGGGAGACCACTCCCGCTGGGTTTTTATCTCGAGTTCGAAGTTTTTGACGAATACAATACTTTCTCTTTGTATTCTCCGTATATGGGAAAGTAAAAATCAGTGAACTACTGGCACCGAAAGACAACTCTGTCACAATGAGCCTAGTCGAACTTCGAAAAAAGTCTTTTTCGGCATGTCCTTGTGAAGTGGCGCAGCGAGGGTAAGTAGCTCCCGGGTCATAAAATAATTTTTTTGCCTCCCCCCTCCCAATAATCACCAGCGACTTAGCCTGTGAAAATGACTCTCGGGACATAGCATTTTTTCGCTCCCTGATCATATTTGCTTTAAAAAGTGACATAAACGCATTAAAATTTTGTCTCCATGGCCAGTGATGTAACGAGGGTAAGTTGTGCCAGGGAAATAAAATGATTTTTTTTACCCAATCGTCACCAGTGGCTTAGCAAGTGTAAATGGGGTCCAGAGAAAGGTAACACTTTTATTCCCCTCATCATATTTTGATTTAAAATGTGACATAAACGCATTTATATTTGTCACCATGGCCAGTGATGTAGCGAGGGTAAGTAGTGACAGGGAAATAAAATGCTTTTTTTTACCTAATCGTCACCAGTGGCTTAGCAAGTGTAAATGGCGCCCGGAGAAAGGTAGTATTTTTATTCCCCTCATCATATTTTGATTTAAAATGTGACATAAACGCAGTAATATTTTGACTCCATGACGCCCTCTAAGACTAGTGCCCTGGGCACCTATGGGCGAGTTATCTGTTTCGTTTAGTTTGGTTTTACAGAACTTCCATACTCAGGATCCACTTCCGTTTTCAGGTAACCTTCCGATTTAAGTAATCGCCAAATCCATTTGGATACTGTATCAAAATTTAACCCCAATTATTTAAATCGTTTGGTTAAAAATTTAACCGCCAAATAAACCTTTGAAGTCGCCAAAAAAGACCGGAAACTAACAATTCTGGGAGCCTTTCCACAAAATGAGGCTCTTATTTTAAGTAAACATTGGAACTACAGCAATAGGAACATCAAATTTAATATTTTCAAAAATATCCTGAAGCCATAACATTAAAAAACTCTACTTTAACTCTTTGAGGACAGCAGCACCTTAACGCTACGAGCAGCTGGCACACCAGTGTGACAGAACGCCGCCCCATGTCCCCGTGCCTGATACCATTACAGTACCCGTACCGGTTAGATGGACATGAGACATGCACACACACCCGTGTGACAGTCGTCCTCAAAGAGTTAAGCATTAATTAAATATCTTCAAACAGAGTGTTGAAATTGTGAAGATTCCACTGACGAAGCATTACACGGAAATCTTTCGGTATAGCGGAAGTTCTATATTACCCCAAATAAATAAAATAGAAAACTCGTCCATACCTCGCTTGCCCCTGTCGCTACGACACTGCAGTGTACAATATGATAAGCCATCAATATTCTTGTTGATACAAAATAATCTGAAATTGCTCCATCTTATTTAAATTTTTATTATTGTTTTTTCCCTTGTGTATGTTCGCTTGAGTTAGGAGGGATTTTTACAAAAAGAAATTAGCGTCGAACCGCGAATGGTTCATTTTATTGTACCTCAAAGAGAATGCCACGAGGAAGACTAAATGTAAAAATAGAGTAGTTGTAAGGTTTCTGAAGAAAATGCGTCATTTCTTGTACGTCTTTTTCAAATTCCGGTAGCTTGTTTTTCTCCCCAATTTCCGACAAATCTCTTTATTCGTCTTGCTTAATAATGAAAAAAAATGCTATCTCTTAACTATAGTAGAGAAGGGGTCATCTAATTAGATAGTTCAGTGTCAGTCACCGGTGACAGATTTCCATTCGCAATGGCTACCGATCAGCAGAAGCCGATGCGTGTTTTCTGGTTTCTTTTTTCTTTAATATCTCGAAAATTCTTCAGTTCTCACATTATATGAGAATTAGCAAATTAAAGAGTGTAAAATTCTCTACAAATAAATGCTTTTATTTTTCTTTTCGTTTTTATATTTTCACAGATAATGGCTCTAAAAAAATTGGAGATTGCCATAATTTACGATCCCCTAGACCACCAAAACGGCGTGTTACCTATCTGAAAAAAAATGTTTAATGCTCTCTCATTTTTAAAAAACCGTAGATGAAACATTATTAATTTTTAAAATATGTCCATCAATTCTCGGACACCCCGACTTGCCAATCATTAGGTTTTAATATAATTTTAAATGCTTTTAATTATAATGTCTACATTTTTATTAGAGGAAAGACAACAAATATGGAATAGAGATATAAATATGGAATACGTCGATTTATCCTCTATTCAGAGCTGTAACTTAGAAGAAACACTGCGAAACATTTCCTATTGAGCCGCCATTAGGTTAGTGTTGTCTGTGCCTATTGTAGCTATAACCACGTTTTTATTACGAGCATTTTCGCTTTTCTGGAAAGTGTAAATTTTGGCAAGTCATTTTATTCTTATTATTTCCGCATTTAACTTTTATTTCTTGGTTTGTGATGCTTATATGGGCTAAGAGGTCACATTTTGAGGTTTATTTTTTGTCTATAATCCATCTATGTTTCGTTTCCTGGATCCATATTTATGATCTCCCAAAACAAATGTCCATTAGGCAATAAATATGGAATACCAGTAGGATGACAAATATGGAATAGTATTCAATATTTGTAAACTATTTGCTAAAATTAACTCACACAGAATGTGCTGGTTACTCTAATGAAATTGCATGTGCTATTTTTGTAAAGATTAGAAAATTTTTCGTAAAAATTAGAATTTTCGCTTGTGTTCTATAGATTATCATTTATTATTTGAAGTGAAAAAAATATTGTAAACTCTATTTACATCTTTAAATACGTCTGTCATTACATACATCGTTAAATATGTCTTTAATGTCTATAATTATGGGACACCCTGTTTTGTGATTTCTTAAAATAAATAAGATATTTGTGAACTTTCCAGTGAATTGGTCATTAATTATATTTTCTAAAATATTTTTAATTCTACATATTACTTAATATATCTTTTATTCTTAGTTTGTTCTCTTTAATGGCCTTTAGGGATGTATAAATATTTTCAAAACTGGGTTTTTTTCAGCAGTTTCTATAAAATTTCAATTATTTCTCGTGTTGAATTCAATGATATTATTGTTGGTGTTTTATATAATTTTTTCGCAGATATCTCTCTCGGCGCAAAAAAACTTTATTGACATAGAAAATTAAATTCTGCTCCTTTGAAAGACCCTTTCCTGTGAAAAAGAAATTCTTACCTAAAACTATAAATAAATGACTAATTTTCCGCTTGCACAGCACCAGTGCTAAAGCGCCAACGAAAATAACAATTGCACCAAAGATACCATGAACAACCTATACCAGTACCTATGTCCGCATAGTGCTTGGCGAAAATTGGCGCCAGTATTTAGGCATCACCAATTTGGCGACGATTGTTGCCTCGCTAACGGAAAAAGTATCAATAATTGTGTTCTTAACAATAAAAGTAACAATTTATAATTTCAGAAATAAGATTTTTAAATAAATAAACAGTTTTGGTATTGGATTGTTGTTAAATAATCAATTCATTGCTTCAGTGTTGCAGGTTTCAACAAAGTATCAAAATAAACAATGTTCTTAAATTGGGCTGTTGTTCATCACAGATCATATAGTGAATTGAAAATGTAAGGCTGATTTTCAGAAATGCGATTTATAATGAGAATTTACGTTAAAAATAGAAACTAATTCTTTGTGTTAATTGCGTGGATACCTATTTTCATCTTCCTATTTTGCCCAAAGCTAGCTTCGTACCATACCATGGAGATTCCAAATCAGGTGGCTTTAATGGCAATCACTCCACGGATCTGGATCATGACAAAATTTATAATAGTTGGAGATCTTTACGACGTGATCCCTTTGGCTTTTTATTTGGATACTTTCTTGCTTGTTGAATCGTGCCAACCGTAAATATCAACTCGATTTAATGAAAGCCTTGAAAGATAAACTGCATGGACAGAAAGATGGTTTTTGTCAGACAGATGGACAAAAGACTGAATAAAAAA
This sequence comes from Araneus ventricosus, assembly GCA_013235015.1. NCBI lineage: Eukaryota > Metazoa > Arthropoda > Arachnida > Araneae > Araneidae > Araneus > Araneus ventricosus. The sequence continues at coordinate 5,824 of BGPR01020573.1, read as the reverse complement.
GCACTCAAACAGTACAGAAACCAACTGAAGCATCAATTCAGGCATCTACTCACTGTCTTGAAATATCGACTCAAACTGTATTGATTAAAAGTGATGCAAGCTCAAAAAAAAGAATTTAATGTAAAATCCATGCAAACAGTGTCCGAAATCATGAGTGAAAAATAAGTCCAAACTCTTCTGCAAGCATATGATAATAAAGAAACTCAAACATCTCCGCACTTTTGTTTGCATAAAGAAGCTCAAACTGACATCATTCGAAATTCATCCAAAGTGTTTGTGCCTTTGAAGAAACAAAAACCGAAGCCTACAATTCCACTGAAAAAAGAGTTCATTAAATACCATTAAAATAAGGACACTTTCCAGAGAAGAAAGATAAAGTTCAAGCCATAATTAGAAAATATATCTGAAGTTCATGAAAATGAAAATAAACCTTAATTATGCAAGGTGCCGTCTTACGACGAATTGGAAAGTCCAGCCTCATCTGTTGAAAAAACTATCAATGCACAAAATAACTGTGTAAGTTCTTTCTTGTATGCTGGAAATTCTTATAACTATGACGTCCATGTCAATGTGGAAGATGAAGCGAAAGTCACAAAGAAAGAAAAAAAGCTTCCGTATTTCAAGAAAAAGTTGAGAAACATGAAGAACATTTTTAAAAAATAATAACGAAAATTCCCTTACAAGCAATTGGACATTTTTTTAATTAAGCACGCATGTTTATCACTTTAAAATCTTCTTAAAAATTCTATTTTTCAATTGCGCGATATACAATGACTATGAAAATTGGTAAAAAGTTAAATGAAGGAAATGAATAATCAAGAAAACAGAAGCAGGAAGAAATTCTTCATGAGATATTTATTTAAAAATTGATTTGAAGAGGTTAAAAACAAAAATTAAGCACGGAAACCCATTTTTCTGAAAGGTATTAAATAACAACGTATTATTAAATATAAATATTGCATTTAATACACATTCAATGAATCAAATTTCTTTAAAATGAGAGACCTTTCTAAAAGCACTCTGAAAGAAAATATATCATGAAATGTTTCTGAATTAAAAAATATATCCTATCAGCACTTTATATCAGATTGGTTAAGAACATTTAAAAAATGAAAAGAAAGTTAAAAGTTGCCTAAAATTTCAAAAATTGAAGATTGACACCACAAGGAATTCCAGAATGTATACATATTTCCTTAAATTAGTTAGTGAGCAAATGCAGGGTCACTATTGAAAAAATCCATATCAATATCTATGATTTCTCGAAAGAACTTCGAAACAAAGAAACCTGAGTAAAGTTATAAGAATTTAAGAAGAATAACAAAAATAGACATTGGTTAACCTTAAGCCGATTTATATTCTTATAATTTTACATCTAATTCTGAAATTCTTCTGCTGGTCTGGGAGGATTTCTTTACTTTTCAAGCTCTCTTTCATCAAAGGAGTTTTACAAAGTCTAAAGAAAAATACTTACCCGGAATTATACTAAAAACATTTCTAATGCACTTTGCAGGACACGAAAGATGAAACGAAAGACAAGAATATAGCGTGATATATCTCTGAATCCTTTTTTTTTACGAGCTGCCAAATGCCTTCAAGAATTCGACGATTATTTGTGTACAAGAGCAACGGCAAACATATTTTAAAAATAATTTTTCCACATCCTTAGTCACTTGGCCTTATCTTGAAATGAAAGACAAAAGTTTATTTGGAAATGCCATCCATAGCTCTTTTTCTATATTTTTTCAATCAAGAACAAAATGGGATTCTGAATCATTCTCCAAGAACATCTGCTGCAAGTTTTAAAATATTTCAAGAAAAACTGTCTTCTTTTCGGTTTAGTTTCAGTTCTAGAAGGAAGAGTGTTTGGATACTAAACTGCCTTGAAAAACTCGAGAACATCTAGAAGTGTCTTTTTGAGAAATCTCAAGCTGCATTCCGCTATTTTGGCGGTCAAGAGCAAAAAATGATTCTTTCGAAAGAAAAAAAAAGACACTTAAAGAAACAAATTCAAAAAGTGTCTTGATTATAGTTTAGAAGGAAACATACTTGAAGAGAAATAAAAGCCGTAACTTAGACGGGAAAAATTATCAGCAAACGTGGTTGGTGAGAGAACGCTAAACAACAGTTCTGTCCAAATTTAGTAAGCCAGGAATCATAATATTTATTAATTCTATCAATAAATGCTACTCAATTTTCATAAAATATATTTGTTTTCAGATGAACATGCTAAAGATCATTTAAATCCTTTCAGATCTAAAAATTTTTATATAATTTCATTCAAATATATATACAATATAAATGTATATATCTGTTCAATACAATATATAATTATAATTTATATCTCAAATATAGATAGTTTAATTTTTAGTTTGAAAGAATTCAAAATCATCTTTAACATTTTCTTCTTTAATACAAATCCATTTTCTGACTATTGACAGGTTTCTGGTTTTAAAATTATTATTATGATTCGTGGGTAACCGAATATGGAGTGATCTGCTGTGTATTTTCTTGAAAAAATCTATTCTATTTTTTTGTTTATCAAGTCTGTGAAGTAGAAGCAGATTTCATTAGTTCAGTGATAAAAAATGAATCTTCCTACCAGAATGACAAAAGAAACTGCAAAAATAAACCAATATTCATAATAGTTTGGCTCAAAGTCTACCAGGAGAATATACCATGTAGTCTCAGTCAAACTTTCCTCAAAAAGATTTGTTACAAGTTATTAAAGGACACACACAAGAAAAAAACCTGTTTTCAATCTAGTTGTACTGGAATTCTGAAAAGAAAAATAGCTGATAGTAAAATTGACTTGAAAAGCGACTTTACTTTGAGACATGGGGCTCAAAAAAGAATTATTGTAATTTTAAATACTGAATTATTATAAAGTGCAAATGAAAAATATGTGATATTTCATATTAAATATTCAAATAAATATATAATCTATACTTTGAAGTTTTTCAGGATTTGAAGAAGGATTTCAGAAGTTCCCACGGTAGCATAAACCAGAATCATTAAGAAATTTCATCCTTTAACGAGATTTTCCATATTCAGGGAGTTATCTTGACCAAAAGACGATAGATGGTGATGAACAACTGGTCCATAGAATTAGTGAGAGATGCAATGTCGGTTTAGTTGGATTAAAGCAATATCTAAACTTTGGGAGGAAGTGTGATGCTTACTATTGATCTTTCGTGTTTACCAAATAAAACTCTTTGATTCAACAAGCTAAAATAATTATGACAAGATTTTTTGCGTGGAAGACTGTCCAACTGTTCGCGCTCAGGAGAAGAAAGCACGGAAACTTTGGAAGAGAAATCTTTAACGTTGTACGTAAAATTCGAAAAAGTGATCCGTTCAAAGAAAAAGGTTCTGAACTGTTCAACTAGCAAGAGTTCTAGCTTCAGCAAGATAATGAAGCAAAAATTGCAGTTATTTGACTCAACAGAAAATCGATCATCAAATATTATAAAACTGGGTGAAATTTTGAAAACAATTCCTCCAACATCAACTGAAGCTGAGAGAAGGTATTTTCTGCTGCCGGATGTTCAAACAAATCTAAGAACAAAGCTGAGTGATAAAGGAATAGATTGCTTATGCTTTTTTAAAACATACTTTAAAAATGAATAATTAATATATTTTATTTGTATTTTGTAGCTGAATATATAAAGGAGTATAAATTTTGGAATTTATGAATATCCTTTTTTGTATAATTATTATTGATATCATTTGAAAATAACAAATTTTAAGATTTTTTCAAATTTTGATGCATTCACGGGAATCCCGGGAATGACTGCAATGTTCCCGGGATTTCCCGGAAATTCACGGGAAGGAATAAAGGGCGGGAAATCAGAAACCCTAATTACAATATATTCTTTGGATTTGATTGGTAACGCGCAGGGAAAGAATGCAATAATTAAACATTTTATAATGCTTTCATTTCACATAAATTGCAGTGCGTGTGGCGGCGTTTTTTTATTTTATTTTTTATATTCATATTATAATGAGAAAACTCGAATGTGTGTTAGGAAGAGTGCATCCTTCCTAATAGGGTTTTTGTCTAGAATCTGATACGTGCCTGCAATTTTGGTGAAACAGACACATGCCGAATTTTCTCCATCTAGTTCACATAATTTTTTCTAATTATCGTGTTTATATACACACGCACAGACTGACGGCCAGACAGAAAGACAGATACACTAATTATTTGTTCAGATATAATTTCAGAACTGGATTTTTTTCGACTTAGGGAGGTAAAAAACACGGAGATTCATAAAAAATCTCACGGTTAAATTTTTGGATGTTTACAATAATTTCTCTAAGCATAGTTGAGAAAGTGAAAATTGTTAAAAACGTATCAAAAAAAAAGGTAACAAATTACGATAATATCCAATCCTTTTATTTTGCAGGTATGTAATTATGTATGAGAACTGCTGACACTTTTCATATTGTATCCTCTTACATTTAGAAGAGTGCAATCTTCCTGTGAGATTCACTATTATGTAGGGGTTTTCTTTCTATCTGAATAGGTTCTGCCATCTTTTTCCGAATTACTATCAATGTGTGAAGATCCCGTATTGTCAAAGCACTCCTCAGACATATCGTCAAGTGTAGGGCAGGTTGGCAATGTGGGAAATTGTGGAAAACGTTCCAGTTTTATATCGACTTCAAATTGGTAAGGGTGGCTAACATACAAATTATCTTCCGTTGTGTTGCAAACTACTTCTTGATAAGAAGGAGGTCGATCAAAATCAGCGTAGGTTGGATCATTTTCAAAATCATTCATTGGAGTGTTACCAGGAATTAGATCTCTGTATTCTGTTTTCTTAGAAATGTTCTGTTTTTCATCTTCTAAAGAATCCAGTCCAGAGTCATTTTCGTAAATGGTAGGAATCTTCACTCTTAAATTGCATTTTTTCTTATAAGTAGACAGTAGAAAGTTGGACCTTATTTCAGTTGCTACAGGCACTTCTTTATTCCTAGAATCTGAAATGTTCTCGCTATTTTCATTGAGAGTTCCGAACATGTGATGCCTCCCCGAAACAGAACCAGATATGGTATCTCCTTTATTGACACTGTCGTTATCATTGCCATTTATCTTCTGAATCAGGCCATGATCTCGGCCATGCAATGAATTTTCCGTTTCCACGTCCTCATTTTCTTCAGGTATGTCTGGAAGGTTATTGTTGCGGTAGAAGTTTCGTAGTGAGCGTATTCTGGGTCTTCTGTTTTTAACAAATTTCAAGTTGCTAAAGACCTTCTTACAGCTAACAGATACATCATGTACGCTAGTTCCATATCCTTCAAAGGTTTCTGAATCTTCAACGTCTTCCATAGTTACTGAGCCACTTGATGCAGAGGAAAATCTTGTACTCTCTACTAAATCGATATTTTGACCTATACTTTTACTTTCAGATGAATCTGATTTTGAGAAATATACTTCCATTTCAATTTTTCTGTCTTCTGGTACAGAATGCTTACTTGCTATATATCTCAGGTATTCCTGTATTTTGTCCTCTGATGGCATATTCAGCTTTACTCTTTCAATGAGTTCTGGGTTAACTGTCAGTTGTTTATTTTTCAAAGCTGATTTAGAATAATCACTTCCGTATTTCACGGACAACTGCTTAAAAATATCTTTGAGTTCAACAATTTCTGATCTCATGTACGGAGACACCCATATTATACTAGAAACAGCTTGCTCAAGGCTTTGATCCAGTTCTTTCGTCTCTTCAAACAAACCATACCTGTCTAATATTCGCTCACACAGCATTTTAATAATTTCCATTGCTTCTAGAGCTGCTTCATATCTTATGACTGTCTGGAC
>BGPR01020572.1:0-27715 GCA_013235015.1 Araneus ventricosus | reverse complement strand
CCCCCCCCCCCCTTCTGTCCAACGATACGTTTATACAAAGGAGTTTTCTCTCAATAATGTTAAGGGCCTAGGAGAGCTTTAGAGTCAAACGATTGGAATTTATATTTGATTTAACGTTTTTTTTCTTCCATTTTTACAATATTATTAGTTCAACGTCAAAACAGATAAAATCAGTATTGTAACAATTTCGCATTAACATATAAGAATACCTAAAAATTAAACTTCCTTTTACTTTTTTACATATTTTGACAGCAAGATTAAGACTTGCACTAATTCCACTCTTGCTTATTACACGAACTTGGGGAAACAAAATTCTGTAACATTTATGTTACAGAATTTTGATGAATGTCGCGTTATGTTTTCTTGTGTCCGCCATTATCGACTTTGATTTTGCGTACCCCGAACTGGTCCTTCGCGTACCACATATTGGGCCTCGATTTAGATAAATGAAATTTTTTGCTCGTCCTCAAAATTTTAAATTTGTATCGAATTTTGTTTCTAATCTGAATAAGGGAAGACGTTTAAAACGCATACTGGGTTATCTATACAGTAACTACGAAGCTCAAACGGGCTACATGGTCAGGGAAACATTCCTTCTGATTTTATACAATATTTCCCTGTAAGAATCGGAAATAGCCTTTCCCTTTATAATACTCAGTAAGTTAAAAACAGGAAATATGCCGTCTTATGTTAAAAATAGTGTGAGAAACCTTTGAGTTGAAAATAAATATCCGGATTATATTTCGGTCGGGTGATTTGTTTGATGTAAGCCTCAGGAGGACCAAACTTTTCTGGAATTCCATTTTTATCTCCTTTTTTGAGTAAAATTTCTAAAAGTAGAAAATATTGAATTCTGAGAGAGCTGTCTATAGAGTATATTTTTCCTTTTATGATGACATTTAGAAGACTTTCAGTGGATGCTAAATATAGCTGGAGGATATTTATTTAAAGTGTGAGGTTTTATTTAATAAGTGAAAAAATTAGCATGAAGATAATCAGAAACATTCCAGGAAAGCTTTTTCAGGAGTAAGTATGCTTTTCCTCCCACAAAAACAAAACTAAAAGCTTTGTTATCGATAGGTTTTCCTCAGTGAAAACGAAATATACATTATGGATCTCATTCATAAGGCATGTTTCACAAACAGAATTATTGTAGGAACACCTTTTCCAACACTGAAGGCCGTTCTCAGAAATTTTGGATGTTCTTTGAATGTCAGTGTAGTAAAAAAGTTATTTTAACTATTCCTGTAAAACATGTATTATGCAAACTATGTATTAATATAATGATTTCTAAATATTTTTCTCCGCGTCTATATCTTGATGATATTGTTGATTTGCCAGGTGTTTTGACCATAGCCATTTTTAAGCATTTAGTGACCTCTTAATTGACGGATAAATTGTAAATTTTAATTTTGAAAGAGAATATTAATATATTAAAAATACAAGTAAAAGATCTGCTTTTAACGTATTCATATTATAATTAAGGAGATTTCGCATTTAAAGTAGCACATCAAATATGGGGATGAGAAACCGCCTTGTAAGTAAGCAGGGTCTCGCTTCCCTGCTGGGATGCATAAATGGTGGTGTGGCTCGCAGGGCGCATCTCAAAGGACGATTCGTTTCCTTGTAATGGGAGGAGGGATCGTCGGTTGTGCCACTCATAATGGCGCCTATTATGCGTTCGGTCTCAGTGCCCGTGTTTTTGTTGCGGCCTTTCTTCAAGTATTACTGGGATGCCTAGACAAAACAGAGTTATCTTTATGATTAAAAAAAGAGTACTATTCTCGACATTGCTATGGTACTTTATTACATTTATAATTTTAGGTATTGCGATAAATTGTTATGACTTTTAGTTACGCGTTGTTATTTATTGGTTTCATTTCGTTCAATATTCTTTTTTCAGTATGTTTTCTTGTTTCCGTCAATTCTATTCGAATGTCTTTGTTGGATGTTTCATCGCTGCCAAAGTCCAACATTACCAACTACATAATGTTTCTGTGATCTGACGGATTTTGCTAGCCTCACATATTAGTAACTCAGTAGTCTTTAGTTTCGTAAAGTGGCTGCTGTCGCAAAAAATGTTGTAAATGTCGATTTCACTTGCTATTAAAGAATAAGAAATGAATTTTTTTTAAATTAAAAAGCAGATCTTTTATAATACACTTAACAATTCCCCTGATTGGTTGATGAATTTCAAATATTTTCTTATTGCTTCGGGTTTCTTTTTATTAGCATTTTTACAGTTATTCATTTTTTTCTTATTTCATACATTTTTAAATTTCCTTGTCAAAAATGAATTAAAAGAAATTTTAATAAGTATTAACAGGTTACTTCAGGTACGCTTAAAACCAGCTAGAATATTCTCTCCTCTCCTATCCCGTATAATTATACAATATGGAGCGTTTTCTGTCAAGTGTAGTAGCATAGAGCATAAACTTTGTACCTTCTGCTTGAGACCGATTGCGTCCAAAAATTAGATACAGATCTAAATTTTTGGATTCAAGACCACATACCGAGTTTTATGTTTGTAACTTTTTTTTGAGTTATAGCTTTGACATATGCACGAATTAACTGATCAATAGCACAGCTAACCCTTTGGCTGATGTGGCGCAAAATATGATACACATTTTCAATTCCGGTGATGAAACCCTACGCCAAATATCGAGTTTTATATTTGCAACCCTTTTTTGAGTTATAGCTTTGACATATACACTAGGAAGGATCGAATTTTTTTTCAAAATTTCAAAACCTACCTATGCCGAAAAGATGTTCTATGGTATGGAGAGTAAGAGAAAAATAATAAAAAAAATTAAATTCAAAATTCAATACTGCCGCAAGGGGGTTGAATTTTCGAAAAAAATGGAAAAATACTGATTTTTGATTATACGATTTAAAAAAAATATTATTATTAATCAAAACCTACTTATGCGGAAAAGATGTTCTATGGTATGGAAATTAAGAGAAAAATAATAAAAACATTTAAATTCTAAATTTAATACCACCGAAAAGGGGTTGAATTTTTTTAAAAAATGGAAAAATACTTAATTTTGATTATTGATTATACGATTTTTGATTCGAAATAATTGTTTTTTTTTGCAATATAAATAACCAAAAGTGACGATTAATGAGTAGTGAGTACTAAGTAGTGAGTAGTATAATGTACATTTCAACATTTTATGACTCAGTTCCCCCTCCCCACACCGTCAAATCAGTCCGGTTAAACAAATAGAGCAGTAGGCAATCCCATCTTTTTTCTGTCTTCTGCTTTATCCTCCCAACCTCCATAAGTCGGAAGTGGTACATCATGGAATCTTCCCCACAGTCACACCTGTAGTGACAAAAGTTTTACATTGAACCGATTTGGTATTTCCGACCGAGCAGGTGCTGCCATCGTGTCAGCTGCACTTCAAGATGTGGACATTATCTCAGAAACCAATATTTTGAACGTTGTTGACAGAAATAAAATTCGTTCTTGGGAGAACAAAGGCAAGAACCACTCTATTGTCTCAGGTCATAAAAGATTATGACCATGACCAGTTTGGTTTAATACTTCGATGGGCGAAAAGACAGGACTCTATTAATGGAAGACAACAGAAGAAAAGTCATAATAGAAGAACACATAAGCTTGGTAAAAGAACCTATCTTTGAGTACATCGGCCACGTGTCTGTAAATTTCCGGAGAGCGCAAATTATTGGAAATAACATATATAATTTTTTTGTCATGCGTTGACAATGACATAGATGTAACAAAGTTGGTTGCGACGGAACATCTGTCAACACAGGTGCCAAAGGAGGTATTATACATAACATGGAACTGAACCTGAATCGTCCACTACAATGGTTTTTGTGACAGTTACACGCCAACGAGCTTCCACTACGTCATCTTTTCGAGGACGTGGATAGAACCACAACTGGGCCCAGAAGCCTGACTGGCGAAATAAGAAAATCGTTGGACGGATGCGAGAAGCTATCTGTAGTTTCATTCACGCCAATAGAAAACACGCTATGTGAAGTGACTAACAAGAAAGACTTAAGTACTGATCAACTGTACTTAATGGAAATTTGTGAAGTCATAAACTGCTGACATTTCAGAGAAAGTCTGTCGAAGATAAATCCTGGAAAAGTTTGCCACTCAAAGTGGCTTAGAATCGCGAACAGAATTCTCAGGTTCCATGTAGCTCAAGAAAATTCATCCGAATCTTTATTGACATTAACGGCATTCATCGCAAAAGACTATGCGCCTATGTAGTTGAAGATCAAAACGAAACCATAATTAGTCTATGAGGCACAGCATTTGCATCAATCAATCGTTCTATCGCGTTATTTCTCGAATGATTTCAAGGATGTCATAGACCCTGTTATTAAAAGAAACTGATTTTTTGGTCATCCAGAAAATGTCCTGAAATCAATGCTTGCTGACGAAGAAATCACATAAGGGAATTAGCCCTTCGAAGAATTCTGAAAGCACTCAAAGTCATTGCCTAAAACAATTATTTCGAATCTAAAATCGTATAATCAATAATCAAAATTAAGTATTTTTCCATTTTTTTTTTTTTGAAAATTCAACCCCCTTTCGGTGGTATTAAATTTAGAATTTAAATTTTTTTTATTATTTTTCTCTTAATCTCCATACTATAGAACATCTTTTCCGCATAAGTAGGTTTTGATTAATAATATTTTTTTTAAAATCGTATAATCAAAATTCAGTATTTTTCTATTTTTTTCGAAAATTCAACCTCCTTGCGGCAGTATTAAATTTTGAATTTAATTTTTTTTATTATTTTTCTCCATACCATAGAACATCTTTTCCGCATAGGTAGGTTTTAATTAATAATAATTTTTTTTTCTCCATAGAAGAGCGATCCACCCTAATATACACGAATTGACAGACCAATTGCACAACTAACCCTTTGGCGGATGTGGCGCAAAATATGATGCACATTTTCAATTCCGGTGATGAAACCATACGCCACATCACTTCAATTTACATCAGTACGTTTCAACTCAACTCAGTCGATGTCGTCACTTCGGGTGAAGGAGGAAAACATCTCAACTCTCTCCCCTTCCGCCTAACATATTACGCTACATACTACTCGTAATTTTTACGGAGAAAACTTGATCTGATATGGTAAAAAACCGTTGTGCATACGGATTTACTTCGTAACTTTTACGGAAAAAACTTGTTCTTGTATGGTGAAAAATAGTTGTGCCTACGGATTTACTTCGTAACTTTTACGGAAAACACTCGTTCTTGTATGGTAAAAAATAGTTGTGCCTACGGATTTACTTCGTAACTTTTACGGTTTTACACAACCAACCCAGCTGCCAGTTTAAAACCGTAAATTTTGCGGGATTTTTTTTACAGTGCACCCTAAAGTCTTACAGTCGTCTTCCACATCACTTTTATATATAAATAAATGAATTATTATGAATAGAACATACTGTGGCTGCTTTGCCACCTTTCGATTTCATCCAAACTTATCTCTTTTACAATACCCTGTCTGATTAGTATAAATTCAACATTTTCTCCATCTTGTTCAAAAGTGCAATAATTCAGGAAAACCAACCTCGAACTTATCGCAGTGTCCACATAAACATCTGTAGGCCTGCATTTATAAAAGTTTAACGAAACTATTCTGTGTTGCTTCATGGATTTGTAGATGGACGGTTTGAATCCATATACATTAGTAGAGATGGCCAGTTCTGCGGCAAACCTTGATTTTCGGGCGCATTTTAAACATGGAAAGGGAAAGATTTTCAACATTTTCGTGTTATCAAGTAGTAGAAGAAGACTTTAAATCTTTGAAAGAACGCATTTGTGAAAAAAAAATTGGAGATGGCCACTTTTGCAACTGCTCGACACATATATCGCGTGCCTTATAAATAAAATAAGTTGGTTTAAAGTTCTGAAAGCCGTATAGCAACAGAATGCAAGATTTAAGGAAACTTATGAAGTATTTTTACCCGAAATTCGTTATAAAATTATACGGGATTCAATCAGATACATGAAATGTCATTTGAAAAAAAAAAAAAAAAAAAAAAAAAAAAACTCTTCCAATCTTAAAACAAATAGCTATTGACGCGATTCCCGGAAGATTTCTGCGAATATTCTTGGATCATGTTCGATTTGAGATTTATGCATGTAGTGCATCTTGCTTCACGCGTTTATAAACTGGACGCGGGCAAATGAAAAAATATGGATCCCCAGCAACTATGGTCACGTGAGCTGACTTCTTCTCTCCGCCAAGGAATGACGCATTATTCGAGGTAGCCCGTGCAACGCCGGGTCATGCAGCTAGCATTCCTTTAAGTTTTGTTGTTCGCAATTCCCCAAAGACACGGCGGTCTCGATTTAGTTCCGGCTTCGTGGCCGAAGGATTGTGTGTTCGATGTTCGATTCCACAGAAGGTCTGTCGTGTAACTGTTCCAGAACATGGAAATGTGTCAATAGTCAAACATCCCCCCGTTAGTGTAGCTTTCATCATTTGACCACGATAAGTGTTTGTATAAATTCCCCTCGGGAATTCAATGTTATATGTTTCCCCAGCCACTCAGTATTGTAAATTTCCTATATTTTGTCTGGGTATATATAGCAAATTGGTACTTTATAATAATATAATTACTAAGAATTATTCTGAGATGAATTTAAAATCCACTCCCGTTTTGGGGTGTAGTATATGCAATGGTTTAGTGTAAGGTATTGTATAATTTTGGGCTAATATTTTTATGTTTCTAAAATCCGCCCAGCTCTCATTGTCCTTGGAGACTGGAAGGCTGTCTTCTTTCGTGCTGATGGGATTCTCTTTTTTTATTTTTTAAATTATTATTATTCCCCACAGTCCCGTAAAGGGCCTTACATCCTTTCGGGTAGGCTCGGTCGGTGTGCGCTCGTTTCCTTTCCTGAACTAGGGTATCATTTTTTCTTTATTGCTCTTTTGATGCACATGAGGGGCACGTTAATCTGGTAGATAAGTTGCGCCCGATGACGTTTATATTTTTGATTTCCGAAATTTTTCTCCATATTTCTTTTTATAAACCTGCAGAAGTTCATTTACTTGTGTCCCAGCTCCTAATTCAATGATATTGATAGTTAATTACAATATATTGTTTCAAAGATGCCGAATTATATACGGACCTACATTAATGAGGATAAAACTGTGTACCAAATTTTATCCATCTAGCTATTCAAGGTTTTGAGTTATAGTGTTCACATGACTTCGGACATACAAACAGACAGACTTCCATTTGACGGATTTTGGCCAAAATTTGGTAGAAACCTACAAATTATGTGTCAAGTTCACATACCAAATTTCATACCTTTATCGCTAATAGTTTTCGAGTTATCGTGTTCACAGACAGACAGACATAATTCCAAAATTGTGTTTATCGGACTCTGGGAGGTCTAAAAGGTTGAGATTTGTCAAAATCTGGAGTTCGAATTTTTTGACGATTACAATACTTTCTCTTTGTATACTTCGAATACGAGAAAGTAAAAAGGAATCTCCCTTTACCCAGACTCCACACTGCAATGTTACAAAACACATGACGAAGTATTTTGTAATTCTTATAAATTTAAGTTATTCCATAGTGTAGGCTCTCATCAGGCACGCTTAGTGTTGGGTTCCATAATAATAATAATACGCAGTTCATCAATCTAAATGGCTATATGGTCAGGATGAAGTTTACATTTTGAAGAAGCATTATTTACAATTAAAGGTATGTACAATGAAACAGTTAATCATTAAATAGGCTTTTGGATGGGCCATCGTCGTCTTTAGTCTTTGTCAGAAAAAAACCCATGTCGTTCTTGCGTCTCGTACCGCCTGCATAAAAACCAATCCCACTATATGCGCCTACGGGAATGTCTTTTACCACGCCAAGTTCATCATTGTCCCCGCTAGGGTTTCAGTGTTTACTTTGATAGGCGCGAAACAGATTTTTCTTCATCGTGTTTTGAAAATCATTCATCTTTATTTACAATTAACAACTAATAACAAATTATTTTCAACTTTAATTCTTGCTCATATTAAGCTCATTTTTAAGTATTTATGTATTTGAAGATTTTTCTAACTTATGCAAATTAGATTATTTACTTTAGCAAAGAATTATACTCTATATACTTACAACAGACTATATTAATACAGATAGGATCTCTCGGTCGTCGAAATAAAAAAACTTTACAAAGCATTTTTCGCCAAAAAAAGCGATTTATCGCCAAATATTGGCATCGAAAACACTCCCCGTAGGCGTCGATAGTGGGATTGGTTTTTATGCGTACCCGCCTCGTCATCTCTACTGTTCTCGGCAGCTTGATACTCTGACGTCACTGACGATGGCAGCGCCACCTACAGGTACTCGGCTGGTGGCCCACAATAGTTTGCTTTGGCACAGATGTACAATTAGGAGCCAACTACCGTTTCAGGAATTTCAGATTGATTACTGAAAACTGTTCCAAAATTTATATAGTTGATTGCCCAAAATCCAACCAAATTGAGTTCACTTCACATAGACTACTTACAGTGTGATGAAGAATTCTGAAAAAATGAGACATGAAAATTTTAACCCTCTTATTACTAAGAGTTCTCAGTATCTGAGTACAGTTGTATACGGAGTTTGCTTACTACTTTATCTGTGGAATGGATTCGTCCAACCCGTTCGCCCTTTTCTCTTCACTACGGGTGGTGGGCGATATGAATTGTTGGCCTTTCATCTCTTATCTCTTCCCTAAGGGCCCCTTTAATGACCACTCGCCCAACTGCCTTCTCCCCCCTTTCCGAACAGCAACCGGCCGAAATCCGCCCCACTAGTATAGAAGTCGCATGGCCAGTCACGGCCGGCTTAGAGGTCAGAGTGTTAAACGCGATAACGTTTGTAGGCTGGCCTAATTTCTGTAAACTGCGTGATGTAAAAATCGTCGCATGGGAAAGAAACAAAGGGAAAAAAATCGACGGGAGGCTGTCTCAGCGAAACCTGCCGCTGGGATTGAGGGGCGTAGACTTACTTACCTTACTCAATTGTGACTTTATGTGACTACAGTAGCTTTATGTGACTAATAACTCTATAGTCTATAGTGACTGTTAGTCTAGTGCGACTATGTGACTCTATCTATGTAAAATTCTTCGTGATTTTTACCAACATTGCAACTCGACTGTGACTAAACCGTAATTCCAGACTCTAAAATTCTTTTTACAATCTTCAATGTTTACCTTTATCTGTTAAATGAAACTAAAACCAACTCTCTATGTTATTTGGTTGCGGAGCTATAAGCGTTTAACTTTAGCGCGAAATTCGACGTAATTCAACAATTCTTGAGTAACTGGAAAATATGACGGGTGCAAATTGCCTCTTCGTTGGAGAGATTTCCCCTGAAATTTGACACGTTTAAATAAATAAATAAATAATAATAATAATTCAATACATAATAATTCAATAATCATGAAATTATCAGCTTGTCAAACGTAAGTCAAAAGATAAAATTTCAAAGAAATTTTTTTTCGAAATTCTAATCAAAACAAAGCACTTCACTGCTTGTCAAAAGTTGCCAAAAATACTATCAAATTATATCATCACGGCTGCAATAAATAATCAGATGCATCGTGGCGTCCAAACTATATCACGCGCATGATATACCACTGACGTAATTTACTATTTTCTCTTAAAAAACGGAAATGAATTTGAAATAGATGATTAATATAATTTAAAATTCCTCGGGAACTATACATCATAGCGATATAAATTTTATATCAATCGATAGCAAATTTTATTTCACTATTTTATAGACGAAAATTGAATTGAATATGAAATTAGAATGACAATTTCTTTTTTAAATTTAAAATCACTGAAATTTAGGTGCTCTAACAATGAAATAACGTTGTTTAACGTCTCGCAGTGCTGTGGCGCGAATTTTGTTGTTGGTGTCGTCAGAGCGTTGCAGGATTAGTGGGAGACACATCTGGGCTATTATATTAGTAATAGTTTGCACGATCGATGAATGAATTGCCTTAGTCTGCGTGTGCGCACATCTGTCGCTGTGACGTCATCAAATGTTTCGTGATTTTCATCAACTTTGCAGCTGGACTGTGACTACACCGTAATTCCACATTCTAAGATTCCTTTTACAATATTTAATTTCTACCTTTCTCTGTTAAATGAAACTAAAATCAGCTCTCTATGTTATTTGGTTGCGGAGCTACAAGCGTTTAACTTTAGCGCGAAAAGCGTCATAATTTTTTCCTTTTCCGACACACCATTAGACTACTATGGAGAGACGTAAGTCTATGTCAAAATCTACATGATAAAGTGTTGGTATGGGGCAAACAGATGGCTTGGCATTATTACTTTAAATCTGGGGATATGAAAATCGTTACGCACGGAATACAGCGGCTGATGCAATCAAGCCAGACGAATACAAGATAGCCAAATTAAGCCTAAAACATTATCAAGCTACAATCTTTTCTTCTGCGCTATTTTACAAAAGCAGCTATATCACAAAATGCTGTTTTACAGTTGGCTTCTTAATGTATAAGTGTATATATTTCATCAACTTTATTTCTGATTTCATTAATTGACATGGTAGATTGTAGTTTTTAAACATAATAGTCTGTAGTATAAATATAATTATGTTCAGATACAAATTTCAAACAACGAATGTAACATAATCAAATAAATGATTGTTTCACGCTAATGTGTAAATATAGGTTGAAAGATAGATTGAATTTCAAAGATTACGCTCAATTCGCTGTCATCAGAGATTTTGCAGGGTGATAGATTTTCAGAACCATTAACGGAGGATATCCAATATGGTTAACAATTTCATTATCAAAGTATATTTTTCATCGAACTTCATGTTGGTACTTGATGAGCTAAAATTTACCAAAGACTTTTGCATTTTCTAAGCAATAGGGGGAGTTCGGGTAAATTGATACGCGGGGACATTGATTGATACAGTCCATAAATTTTGAAGATAGAAATGGCTCAGGATGTTCATATTCCTTCACTGTAACTCTTAGCACAGGGTATATTTTTCGGCCATGTTTAGTCAAAAGTTAATTTACAAATGAATCAAACCGCTAATCTTTTCGTCTAAGTGAATTTTACTCTAAGTATGTGCTGTGTGATTTCTTTAACTAGTTATGTTTTCCTGGCAGGGAATCTACTCCAAATGTAAGAAAAAACATTCACTTTTTTTAACTAAATTAAGTTTTGAGTTTGTTAAGCATTGCTTTTGTGTAACCACTTGTTTTAAGCAAAAACGGCTCCTGGGGCAGTTTGATAAAATTGACTCCGGTGCACATTCATACGCTTCTTGTGTGTGTATCATTGTACCAACAGCAATTCTTTGCAAATTTATGCAAATTTATGCATCATGATGCATTTTAAAATGCATCATTTAAAAGATAATTTTTTTTGGATTTTAAGATGGTGTTAAAATGATTTTTGTGCTATATTATTTTCGTAAGTCATCAAGGAAGAACCCGAAAATCTCCGTTAACTTTTAATTAATTAAAATTTTTAATAACATCTTCGAGGAACACATTCCCTCCCTCTAAAGAATTTTTAAAACCATATACATCCATTCTCTTTTATTCTTTGTAGAGAGAAATTATTTTCTGAGGCATTATTATTTCATTTTTCCAGTCTCATTAAAAATGATGAATTTTGATTAAAATAATTTTACTTTGTTAAACTTTTAAACATTGGTTTGGAATGCAAAGTTCATTGATAAAACACATTTTGTTTTCACCCCACGCCTATTAATGATCATTATTTTCTACATTTCCGTGTGTGTCAATGTACCCCTAGTATGTGGGAGATTCATACAAATTCATTTTTAGAAAAAAAGTGTAGTAAATATTTTATGTCATTAATGACCAAAATTCGAATGAACTCTTGTATTCGATTAACAAATGTATAAATATAGTTTATTAGTTCTAATTATTACTGCTGGAAAAACCATTTTTTACCTTTACAAAAAAAGTGTATCAATGTCCCCGCACACTCTGTTCAGTACCTTTTAGGTACAAAGGAATAGTGAAAAAGGACCTTGCTACGTGTAACTGCAGTAAGACGTGGACGGGTAACTTGATATTAAAGCTTTCGAAAAAGTTAAAATCGTTAAAATTTTAACCAACATCCAGGTAATTAGGATACACATGCACGTTTAAACATTTTCAACTGTACTCCAGAGTCAGTTCACCTGTAGCCTCGGGAAAGTGCTGGTACATTAATATCTTGAATTCTATGGAAATAGAAAAAGTCCAAATAATTATACTAAGCAAACGAAGTCGAGAGTATCATCTAGTCACTTAATAAATACTAAGTTAAATAAAATCGTATGATTTTTCAGACACATTTAGATGATTATAGGGGAGACCGAGGATAGTTGTTACAATATTTTTTTAAAAATTTTATAAGTAGAATCTAGTAAAAGTATTTTTCCGAAACAGACTTTGAAATTTACTACATTTTTTTTAAGATCTGTAATATATTCTTAAAATCGAATAGATAACGATAATTTAAAAGTATTAAACATTTTTATACGTGCATTCAAACTGTATCAACTTACTCCACAATGGGGAATATTGTTACGCTATATGGAGTAAATTGTTAAATAAAATATGTTAATCAATAATAGCAAACATAACATCCTTATGTTTTAAGTATATTATTATTTAATAAAATAGAATAATGAAAATCTTAAGTTCTTTATTCCTCATAAACTAACTTAATTTCTTAAGTAATTCTGATGAATTATCATAATAGTCATTGTCTGAATCACAGTTTTTACAAATATATAATTTGGAAAGACAATAAACTCATTCCGTTTATTTTACCAAATCCAATTACGCCGAGATGATACTAAGGATTGTCTAAAAAAGAGAGGACATACCTCTTTTTGTGAGTCGGGTATATTTTATAAAATGTTTCAAAAACTTTGAAACTCCCGCCCAGCCAGATTTATTTGCTGACTCTGCACTTCCTTGAGGTGCATTTAAAAGGCAGTTATATTTAAAAGGTTTCCCTAGAGTACTAAAGTAGGAACTGAGTCGCCATTAGCAAAAGCCGTGGTTACTAAAGTGCCTCTCTTGATAGATGTCACTGATCCAATCTCTTTTGTGATGTTTCTGGCAATCATCTTCCTTGTCTTCTAAACCGTTACAACATTGTTCCTATTAAAGCTCGAGACTGTATTCAGGCTGGTCACTTGCGAAGTGAGAAAAGAAAGAGACCTCATACACTTAAGAAAAGCTTCCAGCCAGTTACTTGCAGCACTCTTACATTGACTCCACCCCATTGGGACTATTTGATTTTTTAATTGCTTACTGATGTATCAAAGATTTAACTTCCTTAGTAGAAAGGCCGTAGTACAGCCTCGTGGCTTCTGTCTGTTTACTGTTGAAGTTCCGTCTCCTGTTCATCTGTGAAGACCCGTCGAGGATTTTTTTTAAACCAAAGCTTGATGCAGTTGATTCTGGATGTGAAACAAAAAGAGCTTGAAACTTGTATACAGAATCGCCAAGAATTTGGAAAGACAATAGATTCATTCCGTTTTCTTTGAACAAATGCAATTATTAAGTCGAGATGAGACTGATGATTATCTAGAAGAGGAAGGACATATCTCTTTTTGGTGACGCTGGAATGTTTTATAAAATGTTTCAAAAAGATTTGAAAATCCTGCCCATCCAGATTTATTTGCTGACCCTGCACTTCCTTGAGGTGCATTTAAAAGGCAGTTATATTTAAAGGGTTTCCCTAGAGTAAAAAAGTAGGAAATGAGTCGCCATTAGCGCCAGCAGCAAAAGCTATGGTTACCAAAGTGCCTCTCTTGACAGATGTCACTGATCCAATCTCTTTTGTGATGTTTCTGGCAATTATCTTCCTTGGCTTCAAAACCGTTGTCACCACAGTTTCGTCCATGCTAAGATATCTTGACCCAAGAATTTGAATCTGTCGTGGACACTGGCAAAATTGGCGAAGAAGGTTACAACACTGTTCCTATTAACCCTATGATTCCTAAGGTCATTGAAATAAAGGGACCTCAAAATACGGGAACGGCCGAGCTCTTCTATCAGAGATAAGGGAAATTCACTTTCCCCCTCGAAAACCACAATGACAGCTGGCATTGTCCTAATTGTAAGAAAACTCCCCTCTTCCCCAAACACTTCTGGGCGAGCCACTCTAACGAAGAAAACACGCGCCGCGGGTGTGAAATCAATCACACGTAACGAAAGGGGGTGGAAATTTCAGAGTGACATTCGGACGTTTCGGACGGCTACCGTCTTTTGCTTGCAGGGACGTATGGGACGGTCCAGTATCGATAGAGTTAAACTCGAGAATGTACCCAGGCTGGTCACTTGCGAAGTGCGGAAAGAAAGAGACTTCATGCACTTTAGAAAAGCTGTCAGCCAGTTACTTGCAGCACTCTTACATTTACTCCAGCCCATTGGGATTATTTGATTTTTAATTGCTTACTGATGTATCAAAGATTTAACTTCTTTAGTAGAAAGGTCGTAGTACAGCTTCGTAGCACTGTCTATGCACTGTTGAAATTCCGTCTCCTGTTCATCAGTGATGACCTGTCGAGGATTTTTTTTAAAACAACGCTAGATGCAGTTGATTGTGGATATGATAAACAAAAAGAGCCTGTAACTTGTATACAGAATCTCCAAGAAATATCTTCAAAAATTTAATAAAATTTATCTATAATGTTTACTTATTTATTTAATTCAATTTAATTACACATAAAATAATTAAATTATAAAATGAAATTTATTCCAAATGCAATTTACCATCGCTAGTAGTTTTCATTTTACTGTGCGTCATGAAATTAATTCGATATTTACCAGTCGCATTTCGCAATGAACAACGTGTTATCACTACTTCCCTTGCTTCCAGAAATGTTTCTTAGGACGTTGTAAACCCATACATCTGTCTTTTATAGTTCTTCATATCAATTTTAAGAAGAAAACGTATTTTGCACAATTAAAACTTACTTGGGGCAAGTTGTTACACTGTAACAACCAGCCCCAACCGAATAGTAATAACTAGCCCCATGTGATGATAATTTAAATCTTGATACGTGTGAGTGGTATATTACACTTGCACATAACTTTTACATATAATATCATTTACATGAAATCTGGACTTTCTTGTTGTGTAAAAGTTAAACAGATATCAGCAAGAGTTCCGTCGCAAATAAAAGATGAAAATTTAAAATGAAAATTAGTAACAGACACAAAATCAACATTATCACAAGAATTCTCTCTGCTATTGTCTGCAGGCATTCCATTGACATACGAATGAGGATTACCATCTGAATTGATAAAAGTGAGTTTCTACTGGTGGTTAAATCAAAATTCGAATATAACTACCTAGCCCTCGTAACAACTATCCCCGGTCTCCCCTATAACATTTTGTAATATTTTGATACACAAGGTAGTTAAGATCATTTTTAATACAATGCTAACGATTAATCCAATACTTTCAAAGATGCCTCAAAAATGATTAATTAATCGTGACTAAAATTCTCCCAAACAACCTCATCTTTCACTTAGTGGCCTTGATTATGAATCTTCATTTCAAAAATTGCTTTGCGTGGTCATGAAAGGTGTAGAAAATTAATTATCATCTAAAATATAATTGTCCAGAAATGTCTGTAACGCATTCAACAATCGAAGATAAACACACGATTAAATATTTGTTTTAACAATGAAAACGGATGGAATTTAACTGCAACAATGAAAAGTAGTGTTGTAAATAGTTAAAAATAACCCCGCCCCTTTTGTCTGCGTCATTACTGAACGAGCGAATCGGATGATTGTATAAGAATATTACCTCAGTTTTCAACAATGAAAGAGAAACACGCAATTAAATATTTGTTTAAACAATGAAAACGGATTGAATTTCGTTTCAACAATGAAAAGTATTGTTGTAAATTATGCTAAAAAGGTGCATGAGATTTCGTGTTACATCTGTCGTGAGTAAATCTGTTACAATCAGTTCTGATATATGCATTGCAAGCTAAAAGCAAGTCTTAGTCGGGCACAAAATTTCTAGTTAATTATAATCTCAGAAGAGATTATTGATTAACTTAACTACAAAAGTTAATTAAGTAAGATGACGTTCTCTTCCAGAAGTTCCTGACTCAAATAGTTCAGGTGGCCAAACGAGTGTTTTCTTTCCTGATTCTTTGAAAGAGATGTCAGGTAGGCTTTTCTAACCGAAAATGCAAATGTGGTTCTAGAAATAATTAGATTTACTTGATTTCTAGTTCTTAATTATATTCTAGGTAAGACAAAAAATTCTGCACATTTCGACTTTTGACAGTAATTAAATCTTTGTTCCTGTTTTTCCTTTCTTCAGATGTGCGTTTGCTGGAGTATTTATTTTCCAAATGTTAACAACGATTAACATGAATAATAGAGCTTCCTTGTTTTAATGCTTTCACAATGAACAAGAAATTTTCTCAACAGCAGTTAGGAAACAAAGTTAATTTTTCAAATACTGGCTTTATACTTTTTTATGAAATTAAGACACTCATGAAATTAATTTCATTTATTATCATTAGTAGAAATCTGATAGAATTTTTCTTCAGAAATGATAACCAAACTTGTTATGATAGTTAATTGAAAGTATGCCTTTGGATTACAATAGTTAGTTGATTATTTATAGAACATTTATTTAATAGAAAGATTAATTAATTTAAATATCATTAAGGGAAGTATATATGAGTTTGAAGCAAATGTTTCTTAGGAATTTATAGAAAAGCTAAAAAAGATTATTTAACTTATTTTGAATGATGTTTATTAATATAACGCTCTTTTTGATTAGCAAATTTTTGCTACTTTTCTGGTAAAATCTTTAATTTAATTTTTACTGTAAGTCAAACTGTGTGAATTTGTTAGCTCCTTTTGAAGTCAGTTTTTCAACATTAAGAGAAAACTGCTGAGAAATAAACAAATTGTGTTTTTGAAATTCAGTGTAAGGATTACGCGGTAATCTCATCAGCATTTTTCAACCGATTACCGATGATATGTTGTAGTAACGCTCTAAGAATGAAGCGAAATGGAGGGAAATTTTCCTGCTTCCATTACATTCCATTTTAACTATGATTCCTATATGGTTTAGTTTAGTTGTATTAACGTAAGACGGCGTAAGTTTCGTAATTTTAAACCGCGGTCAGATGACGAGGACGACGACTGAGTTGACAGCCGCTTCCGCACTACATCCACGGAAGGAAGTTTGACCCCTGAGTATGATTTAACGTGAGAAAGACTCACATACACGACGGAGCTTCCGTGGAATCGGGATTCGAACTCTTCGTTCCACGAAGCCATGATCTTACCACTAGGCTAGCGTGGCCTCATGGATCCTGAATGGATAATGACGTGAAAACGTCTTTCCACTCGTTACAGTGATAGTCGGTCGGACTTTCTTGTGTGACAAAATACCGTCAGAATTGAATCGCTAAAAACTACGAGAGTAATAATGCGAAAAAATGGTTGACCCAACAACGGATGGATCATATCTGTAAGAGTTTGTCTCATAGTATTTGTTTTCCCTATGACATCATCGTACCAGTGTAGGCGCATGCGCGTGATTGTTATGGATTAGCTTTATGTAAGGTTATAAATAAGTGTAGCGTGGAAACGCGTTTAGCTAGGAGGTTGATTTTGGTGTCATTTTAAAGAGCTTGGGGAGTATTACCAGGACCCAAAGTGATACAATAAAAATATTTATCAGAATATAAGTAAAAATCGGTATTAAATTGAAAATTTCAAACTCCGCATATTTTTTTATTATAGCATGCAGAGATTTATTTCGAATTGTACGAAACTTACAGAATACTCGACAATAAGTAAAACAAACGTCACAATAAAATTTGAAATAAAAAATTTGAATATTACGGGAAATATGAGCATTTGTAGTAAATAATGTTTTACTGCGCATATGCGAAATTTAGTTCTATGTACTGCCAACAGATGGCGCCATCAAATGCTATTCTAAATAAAAAGTAAGAAAGGCGCAGTTCGGATCCACGGCGCAGATTTTTCTTGAAAACGTCGGGATAAAATCATAAAAAAGTATTTCGTGTTAATATGTAATTTAATTATAAATCTCTTTAATACTGTTAGATTGCAAAAATGCAATTACATACTTTTCGGCTTTGCCAGTACTTTTAAATACTTTATATTTTCTCCACCAGAGTTTCTTTATTGTCTTGTGGCAACCTTTAACTTCTTAGCTGATTTTTTTATAGTTTTATTAAATTTCTAACTAAATCATTTTCCTTTTTGTAGTAATTAACTTAATTATTAATCGCTTTAACTTTTTATGAAATTTGTTTTATGGTTTGATGTTTATTAAATTTTTAATCACTTTTATTACACCGAAGTATATGCTTGCCATTTTAAAGGCGGAAGCTTTTGGATGTAATCTGGTCGTGCATCCCCTGACTGGGAGATTTTTCTTTGTGTAGTGCTTATTGATTTACGACACAGAGATAAGAGGTCGTGCATGTGGAAATCAGCGTTCCGTTGATTTTTCATTCGGTTCTCGTCGTCGCAGGCGTACAGACGGATGGGAAAGAAGATGACGATTTTTAATTGAAGTAGAAAACCACGACTGTGAGATAATACTACTCAGCCTCGAGAGATATATAAAGATGATGGACCGAACGTCGATGCATAGTAGAATCTGCTTTTTTTTGTAGAACGGCTTCTGAACAACTACGGTCCATACGAGTGGAAATTAGGCCTAGAGGTATGATTTCCCATTACGACTATGAGCAATCAGATAATCTGCTCTAGAATGATTTTCACATGCATAGAGTTTTAGCCTGAACTATTTTAGAGGAACTTTATTCATCTTCGTCAAATGAATAAAGAATTGGTTTTCTCATCTCACCAATAATATATAATTAGATCTCAAACGACAGTTTTTTTTATATTTTAATGCATTGTAAGGTGTTTCAAGTACATTTTATTAATAATACCGCTACTGTGTAAATCTAAAAGTCTGCAGAAAAGTGCTAACATTTCTGTAAATATGTGTAGTGAAATTCTAGATATCTCTGTCATGCTATGTGCAGCGCCAAAATCATTTTTTTGTGTTAATGTGAAGTATCGTATTGTAATATAACCTAGACAAAAAAATTTAATAAAAGTTGGCATTTAAATTCTGATATTTGTAAATAAAAATATGTTAGTCAGGAATCCAGTTCTCTTGTCTCTTTTCTTTTAGTGCAACAACGCAATATAATTTCTTTCAGGAATATCTACCACTAGTGGCCATGGACTTCCAAATAGTATAGGAAAGGTGGGTAATCACATAAGTGAAAATATAATTTGTACAATATATTGGTATTCTTTACCTTCTTGGCGGCATTTAGCATCTATTGGCATCTTTCAAATGCAATATTTACACAGATGGTTACAGAATAGATAAAACACAAGTTTATCGTATGTAGTAAGGGTCTATGGTATTTTGTGATTTATCTAGTCTGTAACCATTATACCACTCTGTGTAAATATTGTATTAGAGAGAGTGATAATTAAATTACATATTAATACGAAATACTTGGTCTATGATTCTGTCCCGTCGTTTTCACGAAAAATATACGGCTCGGACCCGAAATGCACCTTCCTTATGTTTTTTTTCCTCCAAATTTTTAAATTGTCGTTTAATTATTTTATACTGTATTCAACTGCAATTGTTTAATACGAAATGAATTTTAAGTGGTGAGAGAATTTCCTTTAGCAATTGCGAATAATTTTCTGAAATCAGAGCAACTAATGCTAATACTTTTTATCTAGTACTAATATGGCGTCAAGAAAGGAACATATTTTCGAGGGGGGCATTATTTCAAGGAATCTGACGGATTCTCTTACAACATTATTCAAATGGAACAATGTGTGCAAAATTAATACGATTTAGGCACTTAATTATAAGAATCAAAGATCGAGGTATTTTACATAAAAAAGAACATGCGATCTGATATCCTCGCGTCTAGTATAAGTCTCATAATAGCCACATTATTGATAGTTAGTATCCGCAGTAATGCAATGGTGGTAGTAGTAGTAGTATACTAAATGAAGGATTAAACTGTGTTTATCTACGGCCATTATGGCAAACATTAGTGCTATATTACCATTCATCCAATTACAGGGAAAGTAAAAAGATACATTTTGCCTGTGACCCCATATTATATATACTAATAGCTTGTAATATTTTTTTCTAGAAATAGTTAATGAAAACAGCAAGCGTGACAAGGAGTCTGTTCATAAAAGAAATTGAGTGTACTAAATTATCTATATAGTTTCCTTTCCGATTACTTGTACCAAGGGATATTATTATCTGGCGTATATTTTAGCATCGGAAATCTCACACCTCGATTAGTTCTGTTATGGGAAGTCAATTACCTTATTATCAGAGAATTTTCGGCGTGACTAATTCTCTTTCCCCCCTCTCTACTTGTTATTTCGGGTCAAAGATAGGAATGACGAGTTATTCTTAACTAACGACGATATCAAGGAGTTGATTTAAGACTAGTGAAGGGGAAGTAATTCACAAAATTAGTTATTCAAATCCTTTCCACTTTCCAGCGTTTTATATATATATATATATATATATATTTAGTTGAGTTCAATTTTATGGGGAAAGTAGATAAAGTGTTAGCATTGGTAGGTTGAGGAAAAACTTTGCATCCTTTACAGAGTATTATCCTCTTCATTTAATATTGCTTGCGAGAGATTTTAAATTAATGATTTAATGCATCAGATAGCAAAAAGTTAGAAATTATTACTTAAATAAGCGTTGAAGTTTTCCAGATTTTAAATTTGAGCAGGTTTCGAAGAGTAATTCTCGAACTATTATCTTTGATGCTACTTCTAACTACTATAAGTGTGGCGGTTGTTAATGTTCAAGATCATTTAATGTTTATTGTTCATGATCCACTACCTATAGTACTTTCACTTGACGAAATGTAAATATTTTCTCATGATTGTTTCTGTCAATTTTAATTTACCAAAACTTTTATTTGAATATAATTAATGAATTTGAATTCGATTAAGTGTTTGAATTCAATTTGAGTTCATATATTTTTATCTTATTTCTATTATATTGTGCATTACGCAATTCAAATATATTTCATTTATACTGTTCTTTTAAATCTTGCTGTGTGTGTTCTTAGACTGCTTTCAATTAACCCGTCAGCACACGCATGAGGTCTCTTTTCCCCCCATCCTTTCTCTTTTGTTAAAAAAATTCTAAGAATTTGTAAAAACTTCTGTTACTTCTTTAACCTTCATGGAAGATCTAGAAGAAGAAAATAAGAGCAGCAACAACCAATTAACCTTTTCATACCGAGCGAGGCGGTCCAGGGCGGTCTAGAAATTTTCCCTTAACGACGACGAAGGCGGGTCTGAGGCGGTTCGCTTCTTTTGAGGGGACGGGAGTTTCTGAGACCGCTTAGGAGATAAGCGTGTTAGGGGCTCCAATTACCCTTGCCCACCACAGTCCATTTCCCATTTCCCATTCCACAGCCCATTTTCGGCAGATCACAGAAACATTATGTAGGGTAATGTTGGATTTGGACAGTCTAACGAAAAGACATTCGAATAGAACTGACGGAAACAAGAAAACATACTGAAAAAAGAATATTGAACGAGAAGAAAACAATAAATAACAACGCGTAACTAAAAATTATAACGATTTATCGCAATACCTAAAAACATATAAATATAGTAAAGTACCATAGCGATGTCGAGAATTGTACTCTTTTTTTAATCAGAAAGATAAATCTGTCTTGTCTAGGCATCTCAATAATACTGGAAGAAAGACCGCAACAAAAACACGAACATTGAGGCCCCATTACAAGTAGGCCCCATTACGAACAGGCCCCATTACGAACAGGCCCCATTACGAGTGGCACAACCGACAATCCACCTCCCCCCGTTACAATGAAACGACCCGTCATCGGAGATGCGCCCTTTGAGCCACACCGCCACTTATGCATCCCAGTAGGGAAGCGAGACCCTGCTTACTTACACTGCGGTTTCTCATCCCCGTATTTGAGGTGCTACTTTAAAGGCGAAATCTCCTTAATTATAATATGAATACGTTTAGAATAGATCTTTTACTTGTACATATAATACACTCATGTCCATAAATTAAGGATAATTCAGAATCACACAGAAATTGAACTCTAAAATAAAACTTTCACCTGTAGAATTATCACACGCATCTTGAAGAAGAATATGCAAATTACAGGAAACCACCAGATGGCGTGGATAGTACGTCACAATGACGAGAGTGTAAGAGAGGGGTATATAAGGAATGGTGGCAAAGAAGTAAAATTGTTCACAAGCGCTATAAAAGCCTTTCAGTGCAATAACCGCATAGTTATGGCACAAAGGAAGCATTTGGATGATTTTTTACGTGGTACAATTATCGGACGACTGGAATGTGGACTTACCCAGATGGAAGTATCCGAGGAACTTGGAATCGCCCAGAGTATCATCTCCAGGCTTTGGCAACGATTCCAAGATGATGGTAATGTGAGTAGATGTTATAGCACAGGTCGCCCCCGAGTTACAACGCCGAATGAGGACCGGTATTTGGCAGTTACTGCCAAAAGAAACAGACGGAGCACAGCATCAGACCTGTCTCGTCAGCTCTCTTCAGCTACCGGTACAACAGTTTCAAGGCAGACCGTGTACAGACGCTTAGGGCCCATTGGTCTATATGCTCGTAGGCCATTTAGATGTGTTCCACTTACCGCAACTCACTGTCGCCTGCGATTAGCCTGGAGTAGAGAGCATGCATTGTGGACACCGCAACAGTGGTCTTGTGTGATGTTTTCCGACGAGTCCAGGTTTAGTTAGCAGTCTGATTCTCGCCGGACTTTCATATAGAGAGCGCCAGGTACCCGTTACCACCAAGAGAACACCATTGAACGACATCGTTACGGTGGTGCAGGATGGCTCGTTTGGGGAGGAATTATTCTTGGTTCCAGAACTGACCTGCATGTTCAGAGTGTAGCGATGACATGCCACATCTATCGGGATGTCATTCTAGAACAACATGTACGTTTGTTTCGGGGCGCCATGGGTGCTGAATTTCTGTTTATGGATGACAACGCCCGTCCTCACCGTTCAAACATTCTAGACGAATGCCTTCAATCGGAGGATATCACCAGTATGGATTGGCCAGCATACTCACCGGACTTGAATCCAATAGAGCATGTGTGGGATATGCTTGGCCGACGAATTGCAGCCCGTCAACCCCCTCCCACCTGTCTACCGGAACTTCGGAGGGCATTGCTTGATGAGTGGTGTAATATTCCCCAAGATCAGATTGATAATTTGATACTCAGCATGCCTAGGCGTTGTAAGGCCTGTATTGCATCGTCCGGGAGACATACTCCGTATTAACCATCATACTAACCATGTTATACTGTTTTTTGTAAATAGGTTCTTTTTTGAAATTTGCTCCAGGGAGTAAAAATCGCAATTTTTATTAATTATGTCAAACATATAGCATCTGTTTTGCTCTTTACCTTTTGTTTAATAAATAGACTTTACAAATAAGTCAAATTTGTTTTGCTTCTGTCTCTTTCTTTGCCTGAACTTCATTATCCTTAATTTATGGACATGAGTGTATATTAATATTCTCTTTCCAAAGTAAATTTTACAATTTATCCGGCAATTAAGAGGTCAGTAAATACTTAAAAATGGTTATGGTTAAAATACCTGATTAATCAACAATAACATCTTTAAAGAAAAAGTGTACTGAATTTACGAGGTAGAAACGCGAAAATTAATTAGAAATCATTGTATTAATTCACAATTTGCATAATGCAAATGTGTACTGCTTTACAGGAATAGTTAAAATATCTTTTTTTTTACTGCACTGACATTGAAAGCACTTCCAAAATCTCTGAGTACGGCCCTCGGTGTTGGAAAAGGGGTTCCTACAATAATTCTGTTTGTAAAATATGCTTTATGCATGAGATCCATAATGTATATTTCGTTTTTTCACTGAGGAAAACCTTTCGATAACAAATCTTTTAGTTTTGTTTTTGTGGGAGGAAAAGCATACCTACGCCTGCAAAAGCTTCCTTCGAATGTTTCTGATTATCTTTATGCTAATTTTTTTCACATATTAAATACAACCTAACATTTCAAATAAATATCTTCCAGCTATATTTAGCATCCACTAAAAGTCTTCTAAATGTTATCATAAAAAGAAAAATATATTGTATATACAGCTCTCTCAGAATTCAATATTTTCTACTTCTAGAAATTTTGCGCAAAAAAGGAGATAAAAATGGAATTCTAGAAAAGTTTGGCCCTCCCGAGGCTTACATCAAACAAATCACCCGACCGAAATATAATCCGGATATTTATTTTCAACCCAAAGGTTTTTCACACTATTTTTGACATAAGACGGCATATTTCCTGTTTTTAACTTACTGAGTATTATAAAGGGAGGGGCTATTTCCTCTTCTTA
Organism: Araneus ventricosus; assembly: GCA_013235015.1. Lineage (NCBI taxonomy): Eukaryota > Metazoa > Arthropoda > Arachnida > Araneae > Araneidae > Araneus > Araneus ventricosus. The sequence continues at coordinate 3,205 of BGPR01020572.1, read as the reverse complement.
CAGGGAAATATTATATAAAATCAGAGGGAATGTTTCCCCGATTTGCTGGCGCACTAACACCATATAGCCTGTTTGTGTTTAGTATTTACTATAGAAAACCCTGTTTGCGTTTTGAACACCTTCCCTTATTCAGATTGGAAACAAAATTCGATACAAATTTACAATTTTGAGGACGAGCATAAAATTCCATTTATCTAAATCAGAGGCTCCCAACTTGGTACACGTAGGACCAGTTGGGGGTACGGAAAATCAAAATCGATAACGGCGGACACAAGAAAACATAACGAGTTAAATATGTTACAGAATTTTGTTCCACAAGTTCGCGTATAAAGTAAAAGTGAAACTTCTGCAAGTCCTAAACCTACTCTCAAAACACGTAAAAAAGAAAGCAAAAGGAAGTGTAATTTTTAGGTATCCTTATAAGTGAATGCGAAATTATTACAATACTGATTTTATATGTTTTGACGTTGAACTCATACTATAGTAAAAATGAAAAAAAAACGTAAAGTCAAAGATAAATTCCAATCATTTGACTCTGAATCTCACCACCTACAGATTTTGTCCAAACTTTGATGGAAATCTATCATTTTGGTCAGAAGTTCGCTTGCCAAATTTCATCCTTCTTATCATTTCGGTCTGAAGACTACATGCCAAATTTCATCCTTCTTACCATTTTGGTCTGAAATCTACATGCCAAATTTCATCCTTCTTACCATTTTGGTCTGAAGTCTACACGCCATATTTCATCCTTCTAAGTCTGGGCGTTTTCGAATTATAATTTTTACGTTAAGTCGTAATTTAAAAAACAGGATTTTTTTTAATGGATGATGTCTGAAAAGCGTAGATTTGACAAAATCTCGTGGGCGAATTCTTTGTATTTGTACACATTTTATACAAGAAAGTAAAAATATATTCTTATGTTTTTTCTATTATAATCATTCCTCTCATCTTTTCATCCTTTCATTTTCTTTTTATCTCATTATTTATTATCTTTATGGCATCTAATAATTCTCATTTTGAGGATAACTTTTATTCAATAACCGGAGAGTGTCTCAATTGTAAAGAAATTCGTTTGAATTCTGAATACTTAATTAAAACTTTCAAAATAATCCTGGAAGGTAATTTGAATATGGAGAACACTTTCCCGTTCTTTTTCGAGGAATCTACTTATCCACGTGTAAAAAAATTTGTTCAAAAAGACTTCATGTTTGTCTTTTTATCTCCTTCCGAAATATGAGAAAACTCCATAAGGAGAAAAAATGTTGCGATTTGTCCTGGATATAAATATTAGTCTCCCTTATAAAGACTTATGTTTCTATTTCTTTTAAAATCAAAATAATTTTCAACTCATGCATATCTTTATACTCAAGTATGTTTTACCGTTCCGGATAGGTCAAAGTGTCTTCCAAATTAATCAGTTTATTTAATTTCACAATTTTTGTTGTTCTCTTTTCTTTCATTCTGACATATTTTTATTTCCACTAGAAAAATATCACAGATGAAGATAGCATTTCCACATTCTTTACTGTTTTCCCTGTAAGCACTTAGTAACAAATATGTCACAATACAAGATTTAAACGAAGAATTGGCTTCTATTTGACATTTCCTAAAGAAATCATTTTCTCCTCGTAATTCTCATTATGTGAACTATTTCGCTGATTAAAGACAAACGCACTGTCCAATCTCAAAAATCTTTTACAAACCGTTGATTTCACAGACAATTTCAGTCAGCCGTTCCCTTCAGAGAATCGACTGCCGACAAGGCAAGGAGGTATTTCTTGTTCCAAGATTCTTCTCTAAAGAGGGCGGATTTTTCCTGAATTAAACAGTCTTTATTTTTATCATGAGAATTTCAGTGTCAAATATTCGAATTTTATTTTAATATAAAATTTTGTCGAAAACTTAACTTAGATCAATAAATATTTATCACATCAAAAGAAAATTCAGGAACTACTTATGAATTTTCTATGGCTTTTAGTAATCTCTACAAATAAGTAAGGAGAATATGTGTGTTGGTGGTCTACAGGAACTTCGTAGCTCTACTGAACATAGAGCTACGACATTTTGCTCAAAGATACTTTGGAGGGTGGGAATATGCACCTTGGACCCATTTTTTAAAAATTATAATTAGAATTTTAATTAACCAAAAATTAAGCAAAATTTTGGCAGTTTTCTTAGATAATTTCCGAATAAATTATAGCTCAAAATGATATTTACACCATCTGAAAATTCAAATAATTATCTTTTTATGATGTCAATTAAGTTTCCGTACTAATATTTTTCTAATTTTAATAAATTTGTAAATATATTTTCAGCATATTTTACAACAGTACTTTTCGTTGATACAATGAAATTCAAATCGGTTTCATTGTTTAAGCAAATATTTAATTGCGTCCATTTAATTTCCATTGCTGAAAGTTAAAGTAATATCCTAACAATAATACCCTTTTATATATCATCAAATTTTCCGTGAAATCTGTAAACAAGGCTATTAAAAGGACATGGTTAAATGTCTATCGCAATCTGAAGTTTATGTTTGAAAATCATGAATATCAAATTATTCATAAGAGATACGATTGAAATTATACTCCCGGCGAACAAGCTGGTTTCCGAAGGCGGCTAGTAGTAGATATTTCATGTACCATTTTTGACATAGATGCAAATTTTGGCACCTGAATGAAACATTCTGCTACATTGGGAATTCTAGCCTATGGACAATGTATTCTGTTGCTTCACAACTTATTGCTGAAACTTGGAATTATGATATGAAAAAAAGTATATGAATTTTGGATAAGCATGTTATTTTTATGTTGACAGAATATTAAAAATTGATGAACTGGGAACATTTTTAGTTATTTTAACTTAATTTTCAAGGAGAATTCATTAAAAACTTTCCAAAAAAATGAAATTTTACAACTGTTTAAGGAAAGTTTTCACAATCCTTCAACAGTTCCTTTGCATAATTTATTACAAAACGTATTTCAATTTGAAGCAATGTCTCTTTCCACTGCTAGAAATGTTTTGCTAACTTTCAATCTTCATCGCCTGCTTTTCAATCCACTTGTTCCCATAAAATGTTTGCAGTCACTGATTGAAACAGTCCATCGGTAAGAGTTCATTTAATTTGGTATAAAACATTGTATTGGAGAAAAATTGGCTGTTGAATCTGATGTTTTCTGCACATTTTTATTTAATTTGACTAGTT
>BGPR01020571.1:0-22410 GCA_013235015.1 Araneus ventricosus | reverse complement strand
CTCAACCAAATAACATAGATAGTTGGTTTTAGTTTCATTTAACAGAGAAAAGATGACACTGAAGAATGCAAAAAGAATCCTAGAATTGGAATTACGGTTTAGTCACAATCGAATTTCAAATTTGATGAAAATTACGAAGAATTTTACATAGATAGAGTCACATAGTCACTATAGACTATAGAGTTAATAGTCACATAGAGCTACTTTAGTCACATAAAGTCACAGTTGAGTAAGGTAAGTAAGTCCTCGCTCCTCAATCCCAGCGGCCGTTTCTCAGAGACAGCCTCCCGTCGATTTTTTACTATTTCAATCTATCTAAGATGGTAAAGGATATTTGAGACATTTAAGAGTATCCAAGTGATTTTAGCATTTAAAATTAATTGTTATTTTTCTCAAATACGGATTTAAACAGCAAAAATTCTGTAATTCGATGCATGTGTCAGACACGTTGTTGTAAGTGAAATTTAAAAAAACATGTTTCAAACACCTGTCAGGTTAAGAAACCTGACAGGTGTTTGAAATAATGATTTTGGAAGTAAATAATAGCAGGACATGCAACATCCTTTTCACAAAGCTTAATCTTCTATATTATTATTATTGCACATTTAATAAAACCCTAGTACAAATTCCGTACTTAAACTTTTGAGTACATGGTCTCATCCTTCAAGAACAACATAAAAAAGTGCTACTGAAAACATGAAGCAGCTTGTTAGGCAATTTATAATTCTTTGAGTCCCTGACTGTCGTTATCGATTGAAACTTTCATAAGAGGAGGCTGAAATTACAAGCTTCCTACCGAAAAGCGCTGTAATCTGTTATCAGCATTATCGGATCTGGAATAAAACCTGCTGTTTCTTTTTATTACGCACTAACCGCCTTCGGTGACCAGCTTGTTTGCTGTGAATATGATTTCCATTGAATCTTGCATCATTTTATATTCTTGGTTCTCTTAACAACGTAATTTGAAACTCTAGATAGTGGTATATATTTAACCCATGTTCTGCTAGTGACCTTGTACCTCTTCTGTTCATTGACTACATAAATTTTCCTACTGGAGTCAAATAACCGACGATGTCATGTAACCTCTAATTCCATGTTATCGGCATTATCTTCACTTTCCTATTCCTCTTGTAAAATATGCATTTGATTTCAACATTAAAATGACGCAGCACATTTTAAGGCCAGCGGCTTGTTAGCCGGATTAAAACATGCTGTAAAAAAGAATGAAAACCATAACCATTCAGCTCACTGGATATATTTCTTAATGTAAGCAAATCAATATCTCGGAGAGCTTGCTTAACAGATTTCACAAAAATTTTGATTAAATAAAATATGAAAGCAAAATGTATTAGGATATTATGTGAGATTAAAAAAAATGCAAGAGAAACACGGAATTAAATATTTGTTTAAACAATGAAAACGGCTTGAGTTGCATTGTAACAATGAAAAGTATTGTTGTAAATTATGCCAAAAATAGTTTTACAAACTTATTAAAATTAGAAAAAGAATTGTACAGCAACTTATTTGATATCATTGAAAAGATAATTGTTTGCACTTTCAGATGGTGTAAAAATGATTTTTGTGCTGTAAACTGTTAGGCAGTTATCAAAGAAAAACTCCGAAATTTCACTTAATTTTTAATTAATTAAAATTTCAAAAAGGGCTCCTAGGTGCACATTCCCAACCTCCAAAGTATGTTCGTGCCAAATTTCGTAGCTCTAAGTCCAGTGGCCTGCCCTGTAGCGCGCCAAAACACACGCACGCACACACACACTTTAGATATCAGGATAAGGTTTTGCGTCATTTTCAGATGACTTTGGTTTCGAGATATTGGTTAATAATAGAATTGGCATTTTACAGCTTTAAAGCTCTTTACATTTTTTTTGTGATCTAAGTCATTTTGAAAAATTTAGAAGTATAAATAGGCATAAATCTTTGGAAAATCTTTGTTAAACTTACAGAAATGAATAGATCGATATCTTTTTATAATCACTTATATCTATTAACTTCAGATCCTTCTCAAGAGTAACATTTTTTTATGGTATTAGTTTACATTTTAAATATAGATATATGTTTGTAGATTCCTAATTAAAAATTAATAGCTTGAAAAAAATTAGCTGTAATTATATAATTAATATCTTATCCATTATCTTGTCAAAGATCAGATTTAATGAAACAAAATTTTAGGAAAGGCAATTAAGTTACTCGCTGATTAACAGTCATTTTAAATGAATTATATAAGGGCATTTTAATCAGAGGTAATGAAAACACAATTAATCCTTATTTCAGTGTTTTACATTAATTACCACTTTTCTTAATTTGAAAGTACTTTATAAATTTATTAGAAACCTGATTATTTTCTTTACTTTTAGAGTAAGTGAAATGTATTTAAAGGCTGCTTTTAAATCTAAAAATTTAAGAGCGGCTTTTTATTATTCGTACAATGGTGGTTTCAATCCCACGATTGATAAACGATCGTATCGCTCAGAAGGATGAAAACTTGCTGCCAATAATTTCTCGATTTGAAATCTTAACCCTTAATTGTTGCCTAGGCAACATACCAAATATTGTCTCCTAAAATCTTGGGGATAAGATTGATGCTTTAATGCCTGTTGTTGCCAATAGGATACATACTGAATTTTTTTATGAAATCAATTTATAACATATAGATGGCAGCCTGAGTTCCGATAAAAAATAAAAATAAATTGATGTGTTATAATTGAGGCTGCATCATTTTAGCTTTGTTTGTACGTTTGAAAATACCCTATTTTATTCTACAATGTTTAAAGGAAATTTCTTATCCGCATTATTATTTACTAAAATTTATCTGTGTTTGACATTATAGAATTTTATGCAGGAAATATTTCCTGAAATAAAGCCCAGTGTTGTCAGTTGGTAACAAACTGTTTTTTAGCCATAAACCATACTTAAAACAAAATAGGATTTTTAAAAGTATTTTTTCCATGTTTAATTAAAGAAATGAAAGTCAAAAATAATTTTAAATAAATTTTTAAAAAATCGGGATTTTAAGGGTTAACAGTAATTGCATTTCTGTTCACCATAATATGTTTAATATTCATCTAGATGCAGCTTAGTGAACACGCAGAATCTCTTTTTTCCAAGACATTCCAGCAATTCCGCGTTCTGATGCTTAAAAGCGCGGGATCAATTGGAGAACGATCGTTGCGATAGCTCGGATACTGAAGTAGCAAAACTAACGGTCATCACCGGCCACATACCGGGGATCCCGAAGCAGGTACGTATCGGCATTCCGATGGATTAGAATTTCATCGCTTAACAAGTAATATCACCAATCTCAATTTTTGAAATTACAAAGAGGAAGAAAATGCTCAAGTTTTAGCAACCCATTAACGAATATTTCTGAATTTTTTAAACATTTGATATAAACACGAGTCCGCATGTAATGCGGAGATGCACAAGATGCGTAAAACAATTCCGAAATATTCGTTATTATATCCGAAATATTAGTTGCAAATATTTGAGTATTTTCTTCCTCATTGAAGTTTCAAAAAATTGAGATTTTAGGTATTCTTGTTAAGCGACACTTTATGTTTTTAAAATCTCATTTGATTTTATGCACTAATCGCTTTGTTTAAAAGCATAAAGGCAGTTTTGAGCTGACAAAAATGCTGGTAACCTGAAATATTAATTAATAGTTTGTGATCAGGAAGATTATTTATATTTTTTTGTTTTCCCATGTGTATTCAATTAATATACGACTAATTTTGCAATCAACAGAAGTAACACTGAATATATAATAATTAGGTTTTGGAGTCTGAAATTAATCCTTTTTATTATTATATGCAATGATAATTACAAAAAAAGCAGATTAATTTTTTAAAAAAATCAGATTTTCTTTCAAGAAGTGATTATTTGCAGATACTGTACCTACAAATAAAACTTTATTTGCAGGTCATGTAACGAAGGATAAAATATTATTTCCATGTAAACTGTACTTACGAATAAGAATGTTATTTTCAGGTTTTGTCAAGTTCAGTATGTTTCTCTAGGAATTTCAGAATGTTGTTTTATGTACTTGAGACTGTTTATGAGATTATGAAAAGGAAGAATAATAACTTACGAGAATTTTCAGTGTTGTCGGAGACATGGGATGTTTCTGTTTTCCATTTAATTTAGTTTTGAACGCTGATTTCCAATTCATTTGATTAAATTTGCCAGACACGATATATATTCACTGATTTTTTTTCAACGATAGAATTGAACCTCTTCGAAAGTTATTGATTCAAATTAAATTTCAAGTTCTGATGCGCTCCAGAAGCCCAAAAGATGTTTTACGAAATTTTAAGCTTCTCTTTGCAGCTGTCGGAAATTTGTTGTTGTTGTTACTAATCTCCAATCGAGTCTGACGTACTCAGACCAGATCAAGGAATCCGTTGACTGTGATGAAATCAATGACTAAAAGGGGGAGAAGAATAAATTTCTTCCTAGTCATGTCCTAGACAGTCCAAAATGTGTTTAGGTGATGCTTGATGTTGCTGGCATGCAGGGCAGAGAGGGTAGATCTTGTTGCCCTCAGAATATGTAAGGCATTTCATGTGGCTGCTGGCAAGTCGTGAAAGACAGGTACTGTCGCATGGGAGGGATAGGGAAAGTCCCGGCTTTCTTCCTTTCTACCAGAGGTGAGAGGTGAGGGAGGCACCAGCCACTCCGCCTAAGTCGGAAATCTAAGGTCTATTAGTTTAAATATGCTATAATTCCACTTACAAGATGCAAACTTTCATTGAAGAAAATGCAATAACTGGAGGCAAAAGCTGAAATCCTGAATAATCCCGTACCCCTTTTGTTGACAACAGAGTGACGTGAGCATAAAGTGACTGATTACTGTCCGAAAGGTTGCATGTTCGAATACAACCAGCATGTCGGTGGTGTTTTTCATCCACATAGATGCGTATTTAATCTGTTTAAGGCGACTGGGGGCTTCAAAATCAATTTTTAAAGATTTTCAACTAATCAATTTGAAAATTTTCAGGCATTGATAGGAGCACTATATAAGACAACACACAAAATTTCTCTGCAATACATTGATTTATTTCTGATTTATGAGTATAAATGTATTTTTTAATAACATTAATGGCCTTATGATATATGTTCCAGGCGAATAAATCAGAAATCAATCAATATATTGGAAGGAAAGTTTGTACGTTGTGTTATATAGTTTTCTTATTTAAGCCTACAAAATATCAAATTTGTGAGTTGAAAATTTTAAAAAATGATTTTGAAGGTCCCTGGTCACCTTAAGAATTTGAACTTTTGATAATCTTTTTGAAAAGTGATGTCTATAAATTTTATTATTTTGTTCGATTTTTGGCTCTTTTTCTAATCCTAGTACATTTTCAGACACATTTAAAATAACCCTATCCTTTCTTCCTTCCCCATATCCAATGTTTGCATCTGTTCTAAGTTTAAAAATGCATAAATATTGGTTTCGAGATCTTTTCAGTAACTTCTATGAAAGAAAGATTAAATTGTATATAAATAGCGTTTTATACAAAGGTACAGTACCTGCCAATCCCATAATCCAAAAATAGGTAATGCGCCTGCAAGGAATCTACCTAATAAACAGCATCTCCATATGACAGTTTTTAACAGAGGATTAAAATCAAATCATAAAATATATGTGTAGAAATAATGGAATGAAAGGAGAAAAGATTATATTTGGGACTTTTTGATTATAAATTACAAGCGATGCCACTGTGCCGCGTTGGGGGCTCGTTTTTCGTCCAAAAGATAATCTTTTCTGCTTTCGTCAAAGTTTCATGACGTCACAGTTTCGGAATCCGCAAACAAACAAATGTGCATTTTAAGCGTTCTGTTTATAGCATCCATGACCATAAGGTGTCTTTTTGTACTAAATCGATGATGCTCTACAACTTTGTAATTCACTTTTTTCTTCTATGGTGTCTTTTTCTTCTAAATCGATGATGCTCTACAATTTTGTTATTTACTTTTTTCCTATATCTCGTACCGCTTTAGAGATAATAACGCTAACTCCACCGTTTTCCACCAGGTAGCGCTGTAAGAGGTTTCATCCAGTAGTGCCTAGTCACTTTACCATACCTAGACATCACTTTTATGAAGAGAGCTGCAGCCATTCGGTAGTTAAAAAGGTGATAAGGGACTTTAATGGGCACCCTCCACCCTGTATATTTGTCAGTGGGTGTTCAAGGACTTAATTGATTGCAGCGACTATATGACTACTGTACGAAGCTTAATGTTAAAATAATTGTACTAGAAGTGTATTGTCAGTAAAAGTCCTACATACGAGGTCTGTCGAGTACCGTTTTGCGGCTGCGTCTAATCAATCCGTTGTAACGGATTTGTATAGCGTTACCCTTGAGTGCTCTATCACTCCTCAAAAACTGTCCAATAAATGCGGAATTCCCACTATGTGAAATAAACATGACTTTCGGTTACGGCACATAAATCAATACTAAAAAAAATAATAATGCAGGTCCGCTCTAAAATAGCACGCGAGTTGCTCCAAAACTGGAAGTTCATTTAACTGAACTAACACTCCATGTACACTGTACAGTCTCAGGAGAAAATAAATATAAAAAAATTAAAAATATGCTTTTACCAATGCATTAAAAAAGAAAATAATTTTTCTCAAACACCTGGACGTCAAAACAAAAATCCGAAAAGCGTGAGGCGCAGGTAGAAAAGCTGTAAGTAAATTAGAATTGTATCACATTTATAATATATATTATATGATGAATTTTTAATAACATTTCGTTTCTTATTATAATCCATGTGGTTTAATATCTTTCTCCTATTGTTTTCAGCGCATCACGCTTTTACGTTTCCTTTTTTGACCTCCAGATTATTTGAGAAAAATTATTATTTTCTTTTTAATGCACTGGTAAAAGCGTTTTTTTAAAATCTATTATTTTCTAGTTTTTAGTCTTTAATTTATGCCATAATTCAGTGTTATAAATATTTTATACATCTACTAACTAAAGCAATTATTTTATTGAAAAAGGCCTGATAGGATGTACGTAATGGACCCTATGCTTCGTTTAATTACAGCAATAATTTCTTTAAAAAGATCTATAATAGGACATAATTATTATTATTTTTATTGATACATTTAAATCACTGTATCAAGTAGTCTAGTTCTCAAAAATACTATAGAAGACTGCACTGAAACCTACCGAGTGCAAACGAATTTTTGCGATTTTAAAAAAAAATGGATAATTGAGAGCTCTAAAATTATTAAAATATTGCATTGTCATCAAGACCCGATAAGTATACAAAATTTCAGAACTCTAGTGCATTAAGAAGTGAGTGAAAAATCGATCACAAAATTTCAACCTTACATACATACAAACATGAAACATTTCGAACTTAGTAAAAGAGTTTAATAATAATAATGACTTAAAAATGAAATCCATTCTTGTTTTGTTTTCAGCGGAAGAACAAAAACATTTATCTTGATGCTCGAGCGACGATTATAAATTTTCTATCCATTGAAATTAAAACAGCTACATATAATTATATTCCGATTCATATTGTGAGCGTCAGAAAACATTTAATTCATTTTTTAATGTTAGAAGGCTGAGTTCAAGCTTTGATGTATTAGATAGTAATGGGAATTGCCAATAGGCGAAAAAAAAATGATTAATTTATTCTATTGCATCTATCTAAAGGTGTACTGCGATAATTTAAATTGGGAATATACTTATCAATATTCTTAACTAAATCGTAATTTATCGAATCTTAATTTAGGATAATGAATCATGATCCCAAAGAGAAAGGTACAGAGTATTTGGTTTCACGAAAATTTTGAAAAAATATTTGTATCACAAAAAAATTCTATCATGTATTTCATCAGCATTTATAACTAAAAATAATCAAAAAAATGTTGGATTGCATGAAATTCCATTACTATAAAACACACATTTTTCATCTTCATTCTTTCATTTCTTTATTTCTTTTCAAAGTTTTAGAACGCTAAAAAATTTTCCACGCGAGAAAATGTTTAAAACTCCGTTTCTAATATCACGGGAACTGTCGAATTCCACAGTTTTCAGCTTAAAAACATATAGGGAAAACCTGTGCAGTGTCATTGCGCAGGCGGAATTCGGATTTTGGAAGTATCCACAATTCCCGTTCTAATTCTTACTTTCTCCTTTGCGCTTCTTCTTCGGGTAGTGAAAAATAAGTTTCTTCGTTTTCTGCGTAGGTTTTTCTTCGCGTTTCATTGGAATATCGTAATCGTTTAATACAAAATTCTGTTAGATTGTTGATAAATTAAAATCTTAAACGCGAAATAAAATAAATTGATTAAATTTACACAATGGAAATGTTGGGGGCGCTGCAGTACCACAGTCCCTACACACGAGACGCGCCTGCTAACTAGACAGAATAACTTAAAATAAATTAGCAAAATCAGAAAATTAATGTCTTTACACATGACGACAGGTAAAATAGGTGCGCTCGGGGAAATTTCAAGCAAGTCTCTGAGTTGCTCGGTGGCTGCCGATAGGTGGCGTGACATGCGATGCCCATCGGTTGTATATTTGTATAAAGGCTGGAGGACCAGGAAACTATAATTCTTTTGAAAAAACATCTTTACAAAAAATGCGCGCATTTCGTTCCATGACTGCAATTCTCATTAACCCGATTAAACAAGTTTACTGGTGTAAATGACAATATTTTGTTGGTTAAATGGAAACTTTCCTATTTTCTTCTACTCCACATGTAGACACTAGCATTTTTCTGACAAAACGCCTTTATACAGAGTGTGCATATTTCAACAATCTTTGGCACCAATTTCATTATCACGTTTAAACAAGTTTACAAGTGTAAATAAAAATATTTTGTCTTTAAAAACGGAAATAAATACTCCTATATAATTTTTCTCCACGTAACTCTCTATTTTAAAGATGGGAAAATCAATTATTTCACTGTAACACTAACAGCCCTCTATATTTCAATTTTTACTTATAGGATTATCGAATATGTAAAGTTTATATTATATGCTTTCATTTCGCTTGGAATAAGAATGCTAATGGAAATAAAATGAAAGCAGTTTCAATCAATAATAACCAACGTAAAATCTAACATTGCTCTCAATAATGATTCTTATAGCACTAAATAGGAAGCGAAAACCTATCGATAACTGTTATTCCTCAATTTGAGGGCAAATAAATGAAAAGATTCGTTCTTGTCGGCAAAGAGGCATTTCATTATCATCGGTTAAGATGTTTTCTTGAGTTTTTCTGTGATATTTCTTTGGAAGCAAAGGGCGTATTGAATTAAACTTTTTATAAGCATGGATAGGGTGGAAATATAAATTTAGTAAGATGGTGTGAAATATAATATACAAAAATTAAGTTAATGAAATCCATCATTTTAAAAGCATTACTTGTGAGGGACATAAAAAATGTCTAATAAACCTATTTTTACTGTCGGAGTTTTCTAAAAATATCAGAAGCATATAAAATTAGGCATGAGATGTGAATTTGTTTTTCGTATAATGTTTGCTGCTTTTTAAATTCACGAAATGTGTTTCATGGTTAAATTTTAAAGGTAAGCTATATTTATTTCAATTACAGCTTGGGAAGTCAGTACAGGAGCTCCATAACAATGAACTGCTCAGTAAGTTTGCCGAAAAGTACAGCCTATCTAATTTTATTTCTTTACCATTTAATGGGAATGGAAACCATGACGTGTTCCGATTTCGCTGGAAAAGGTAAAATGAAGGGTTAAAGTAAAGTTTATGGTGCACAGCCCTTTCTCTCCGCTTTAGCTCGTCAATTCCTTGCCGCCAAGTAGAAGACGGATTGGCGAAGTCAGAACATTTGTTTTCGTTCCGCAGGAATGTTCCTATTCATGTCTTCTTCGTGCAAAAATCGTTATATTTTTATTTCGTGCTTCAGCGTTGCGATTTTATTGGTCAGGTAAGTGCTATTTACGATTTCATTGGTTGATTTCTTCGAATTTGAATAAAACATCGTTTTGAATAGAAATTTTCCTTTTTGAAATTTTTTCAAAAAAACCTAGATTCGTAGCATTCAATGATAAAGCGAAGCTACTATTTTTCCGCTTTGCTGAAAGCGAAGCCGCTGATGTTTTTTTTTTTCGTTTAAAAAATTTCCCAGAAACCCTCTTGAAATGCCGCAAGCAATGCGTGCACAAGGCTACAATAAAATGCTCACCTGCGCACACAAAATAAATGTTCTCACATCGCTAAGCCATCTTGTTCTTGGCAACAAAAAGTTGGCGATCCTAAGTGGGGAGGAACGGCTGTACACGTAAACTTTACTTTTACCGAATGAAGAAATTTATTTGTTCCACCTTTTTTTATTCTTCACTGCGATCTCCCAAATTTCTTGGTGGTCCTTCTTCTTCCCTTGAAGAGGAGATTGGACTAAAACAATTATCGCACTGCTTCAAATTATTCAGTATTATACCGTCTTCATTTCCCGCCATAAAATACAGATGCTAATGAAAGCATTCAATAGAATTTCAGCATCTTTCTGTCTCTGGCAAAAAGAAGAATTTTTCAAGAAATTAATTATTTTGTATTTCATTCTTATGTTTGTGATCAATCCATGTCTTGAAATAATTTTTACATATACTAGTATATATAAAAACGAGATACAGGAAGTATGGGATTCACCACATATTTCTCAAGATGTGAAAGAAGCTTGGTCTGTACTTTTCAATATTACTTTAGTGTTTGGAATTTTAATAACGAATGACTTTTTTGTACTTTTTCTCGATACTTCTGCTACGTTTACCTCTATGTGATATTATTTTTTCTTGAGTTTATTTGACATTCGGAGATTTTAGTTTGACAGCGTGATCACAAATGTGTGTTAAATATTTATAAAAAATATGGAAAACGATGAATTTTGTCGAAAAGCTTCTTTCGTTCCCCATGTTTTTCACAATCTTAATAATTATGGTTAGACTTTTTTGGCATGGTTACAGCTTTACCCTCGTGACAAATACAGATTACTTAGCGAAAGAAGTCTTCAATTTATCGATTATTCAAGAAATTGTGATGCTGCTCACCGTTCTGTTACCGGCTTCTTTTTCTAATGAAGCTGCCATGCTGGAAAAAGTTACAATAATATCTTTACCGACATTCTTTCCTCATCAATACCATGTGCTAAAAATTCAAGTGGAGCAAGGATTCAAGAAGAAAATGTTCTTCACTGTGTGAAAAATTTACCTAATCGATAGATCTGTGGTGGTCAGCTTATTTGGAGCCCCTTTAATTTATGGTATTTTTCTTGGCACATTAGGCGGTGTTTAAAATCCTCAGGACAATTTAATTACTTCTTCACCATTTACTGTAGTATTCTCCTTGATATTTTCGGATGAATGCTATTGCCACTGCAGATATAATACGGCCATCAAGACGATACTTTAACTGCTATTTTTTCCTTAATATAAGCCACAACTAAAATGCTCAAAGACGTAGCTTCAAATGAAAGAGAACTTTATTATAAGCTTATTGAATTTCAGGAACTGTGCTAGTCAATTTACCGTCAATTCCGTCTGTTTTAAACTAAGATCAGAGAAGTCTTTCTTTAATGCTTTAGTTACCAACTACTAATCTATATATATAAAAAAGAAAATTACTAACTGACTCATCACTGAATCTCCCAAACTGCTGGGACTAGAAATTTGAAATTCGGCAGGTGGTTGCTTCTTGGGTAGTAGGTGCAAATTAAGAAAAGGATTCCTCTAAATTTTAATTAGAATCTTATTTAATTAAGATTACCTTAAGTTTTAATGTTTTACCGCAAAAACTTCTGAGCATATTATCACACGATAACCATTTCAACATCATCTTAAATTGCAAAAATTAGCCTTTCAATGATACCAATTTCATTTCCATGCCACATTTTGTTTAATTTTAATTAATGTTTGAAAAATTTTTCGAACACTTCTTAAGGAAAATAATTCATCAATTGTTTTTAGGGTTTAGCCGTTGAATACTTTTTATAGTGCAGTAAAACTTCTTTTAACAATCGCCCTTCTTAATGGCTGCTTTTGTTTGGTGCATAAACAAAATGCTAAAATAACCCCTCATAAAGACCATTGAAAGCCCACTGTGCGCCCGGACTGCCACCTTCAATAACATATATTCATTGGATACGAGAGCCTTTTCTATCATCCACTTGCCATTAAGACATTCATTGCAGTCTTTTTCAGTTTACTTTATGTTTAATTGTTGTTAATTTTAATTTTTTCTGTCCCTTCTGTAATTCTTCTTTACGCTGAGTTTTTATTCTATAACCGTGCACATTATCTGGTCGGTTCCCTCCCATTGGATTATTAATATTAATAACAATTCCTTTCGTCTCTCTGAATCTTTTATTAATATTAATGGAAGGAAAAAATAACAAAAGAGTTCATACCCTCGAAAACAAAACCTGAATTCAGATCGAAATAATCATTACTTCCCCAATGTGTAGAGAAAAAGGAACTTCAACCTCTATCGGTGCTGGGCATTCAAGAGTTCATTTTCCCCTTCAGACGCTGATTCGGTTTCTGGCAAAGAAGAAATATTGGTTGCAACCATCAAGTAATGAAACTATTAACTCCACAGACTTTAGGAAAAGTAGGTGATTTTATCTTTCATACCTCAGTAACAACTGACGGAACGATTAAGGATTTATTTTTCCAATTAAAAATAAAACTGAAAAAAATTCTTCCGAAGAATTTTAAATATCTAAGCAAATGAAAATTGCTTTTTTTTCAAAGGAAATTAAAAGTTTTCAAATAACCTTTTCCTTTAGATTATTCTTTAAATTCGCTTTTCAGAAATAACGAATTTGGGTTTCTTTATATCAATATTTGTGCCTACAAACATGAAATCATTTTAGAGTGGTCAATTTTCCCTGGAACGGAGAGCGGCCACTGTAGATACCAATTTGCTTTGTTGAATATTTTTTAATGGACTTTCTCTCTCTTCAGATGTGATTAATGAATTTGATGTTGTATACGGAAAATTACTTTTCCCTCGCATCATTTATCCCTCTTTCAGCCCAGTACCTTAGATTGCATATATGGAAAGCTTATATAAAATGCGGATTTGATGGGCTATGAAAAGAGAGGAGAATTATTTCACAAAAAAAACACCAGCGAATTCAACTGTCGCCATTAGAACAATACTAGTATACCTGAAATCGTCTATGTGTCAGTCAATTATCAACGATTCAAGAAAAACACATCTTGATTCGTTTTAACAAACTTACAAGGCGCTTGTAAATTTATCAATTACACAGAAGATTTTATTTTTAAATACAAATTAGTTTTATATTTTAAGTGGTAATTTTAAAGTTTATTATATACTCATGCCAACAGAATATCGGAAATTTTAAAATGTTTGCTTGCATTGGCGAGAAACAAAAACCACGATTAAGAATTAAAATTTTACATTGGTTTCTTTCTTTTCAAAGTATGATTGGTCATAAATTATCAACTCACCTCACTTTTTCTAACTACTTAGAGATATTGTGTCAAACTTGTTTACCACTCTTCATCGATAAGCATCAGTGGCGAGATTAGACTTCTTCCTCAGTGGTGTTATTAAAAATTTATCATTTAACTAGAAAATAAATTCTATTGCATCTTAATCTCTACTAACAATAAAGGAGAATGTATGTGTGTGTGTGTGTGTTGGCGCTCTACAGGGCAGACAGCTGAACTTAGAGCTCCGAAATTTAGCACGAATATTCTTTACATAAGATAAATAGTAATAGTTTCTTTAGAAATATTAGCTCTTTTTTCCACTTTAGGGATTTAAGTAATAGGGATCGCAATGATTTATTTCCTAGCCAGTGAGACAGGAAAAGAATTAAAAACTGCAAAAATTTAAAAAAAATTATTTGCATATTGATTATTCCATTAACACGACGGAGAATGGTGTAGTTTGTTAAACGAAAATAACTTCAGTCATCGACTGCATTTTAGGTGTGAACCATAGCTGCATATACAGCGGGTAAGTGGAATCGGGCTCCAACCAGAGTTCTTCGGATCTCGAAAACGAGATCTTGCAACTGGGGCCCCGCGGCCTCATCGTTCAAACAAATTCGACAGAGTTTTGAAATGCAGGCAATTTTCTATAAAGTATACACAGGGCGTCCCAAAAAAGTGGAACAAGTATTTATTTCCTTAAATATTGATCCTAGACCTATACTACCAATTACAAATCATGAAATAAGGTAAGAATGAGTATGAAAATACTTTGTTGTCCAAGAGGATTGATAATAAAAGTTTACAAAAAATAATTTTTTATACGCCCCTCGTACAGCAAAAATGCCAAATAGTAAAATGTTTTTCTTACATTCATCTATTCACATACAAAGTTACATGCTTCTAACTGCAAATCTTACAGAGATATAAGAGGGCAAAATTATTGACTTAGACCACTTTTCCATACCTCACTGCTGTTTGATCCAGTCTTTCAATGCGCATTTTAGAGATAATATACATATTTTAAAAATTATTTTAAATCCGGATCATGAAATAACAATGTATTTGTTTACTCTTGTTAAATCTAAAAAATAGTCAAATAATACAATAATTGAAGTATTTATAAAAATAGTTCATCTTGCCAATCCTCAAAAAATTTTCAAATGTGAATTCAACCTTCAAAAATGATTCTTATTTTAGAAAATTTCAGTCCATTTTTCCAATGAGTGACTTTTAAGGATTGAAATCGAATATTTAGTAACCCCCCAAATTCCCGTTGAGGCAACGTGATAGTGAATCCGAAACCAAAATCAGCCTTTGAAAAAAATAAAGAGCGCGAAGGAGAACCATGGGTAAAGATTGAAGGGGAGGGCGAAAGAACATTAGTTGGCCTAGCGCAAAAGAGGAGCATCCGAAAATCTAGTTCTGACTAAATTCAAAGAAAGAATAGCTATTCGTCTTCATACATTACGTATTATGTATTTACAAAATTTTAGTGGTTTCCAAAACTATTTGGTGTGCAACCACATCCTGTGTATGTCTTAATTTTTCATTCATTTTCTGTCTTCGTTTTTCTTTTTTTAAATCTTTTTTCATTGATAATTGAACTCTCAGATGGAGAAGTAGCAAATAATAATAAAAACTAAAATACGAGTTTTTAAAATAATTTTAGTGAGTTTTTCAACTCTACGGACCTAAAGAACGAGTCGCCACTGCTTTCAGGTAAAGCGTAATAATGCTAAGAGCAAATAATTAAGAATTCTGGTTCAATATAAGGTTATCTTTCTCTCATACCATAAATTTTCATTTTCTCTAGTTTTCCTTCCATTCTTTATCAAGTCGATAGTTGCAATTATCTGCCAATGAAACTGAGTAATAGAATTGGTTATTGGCAATTTTTTAATATCCATAATGATTGGATGATGTACTACTTGAGAAATATTTGCATTTACTGTTTTCCTATGCTAAATAAATTTGCATTTCTGCAATAAATATCTATTTATACATAGATGAGGAGGGTAATAGGAACATTTCACTCTCTGACACTGTTGCTTTACGGGGAACGTACAAAAATTCAATCTTTTTAACTTTTTTTATTCCAACTTCCACAGAAGCTTTGTAATTGGAAATATGTGTTTAGGTGCAATATTTAAGGATATTACAACAAAATGCAAAAGGTTATGCTATTATTTAATGATAAAAATGATAATTTTACAGAGAATTATTTCTATCTTACTCTGATTTACATTAGCCATTCCGATGGCTGGTTCTATTTAGGAACAATCTACAATAGAAAAGGCTCCAGAACCAGTGCAGTGCACGTTTTCTAGGTAAGGTTTACAAATATCTGATTTATTTCAACAAGTTAAAATCAATATTTCAAATCGGAAGAAAAGAAGACACCACTTTTAATGTCTGATTTATTTTCATTTGATGTTTCGTTTTGAAGCAACACGACAGCTGTTTTTGGAAAGATCACGTGAATTTCAACCATGAAAATAAGACGAGGAAGACATTTGAATCAATTTCGTTTAGATTACTTAAGCCGAGACCTAAAAGATAGCCATGCCTAAACCCGTTATTTTCACCCATTTTTATCGAAAAATACAGGCACGTCATTCACTTGAACTCTAACTCACGCTAATTCTGAACTAAGGTGGGGGAGCGATCTTCTTTCCCTCTCTACAGTTGCTTGTCAATCGCTCTTTGATTTTCCCCAGTCAGAAGATTTTAATTTATGCTACCCTCGAAGTGAGGCTTCAATCTACGC
The DNA here is from genome assembly GCA_013235015.1 of Araneus ventricosus. Taxonomy (NCBI): domain Eukaryota; kingdom Metazoa; phylum Arthropoda; class Arachnida; order Araneae; family Araneidae; genus Araneus; species Araneus ventricosus. Next base: position 6,161 of record BGPR01020571.1, on the reverse strand, counting down.
AAGTGTCTTGTTCTCTTCGCTAGCCTATTTCAGTGTCCCTCTGAAGCAAGACTTTAAACTCCAGCGTTCACACTTCAATTTCAGTCCAGACGGAATTTCAACCACCACAAGCCGTTTGGCTGACTTCCATAGATTTTTATGCTTTTTTTTCTTCTCGCTTTCCAAAATATACAGTTTATCTGTAAAGCGAATGGCGGCTTTATATTAAAGTTCCGTTTTGAAGCAACACAAGAGATGTTTACACAAAGACCTCGTCATTTTCAACCGCGGTCACCTAAACTCATTCGGTTTAGTTTGGTTATAATAACATTCCGTTTCGAAGCAACACGACGGCTGTTTTGGAAAGGATTACGTGATTTTGAACCGTATTAAAATGAAGCGAACGACACCTGAGTTGGCACTACCTCTTTAAAGTGGGAGGAGTTTTGTACCATGATGTCATATTTAAGACGCACCATGTCCCCAGGCATCAGGGCCGGCCCTAGGGGGGGGGGGTGCGAACGGTTGAACCGCACAAGGCCCCGCGCTTCTGAAAGGCCCGGCGCCGGATTTTCCAAAATTCATTAAAAAAATTTTTATCCTTTGTAAAAATTTCTTTCGACCAACTTTTATGTAAAAAAAGGCATAAAATATTAATAATTTTTCTAAAAAGAAATATATTGCAATTTTTTTCTGGTTTTAAAATTTCCTTCAAAGATCTGTTAAAAAAGTAATTGGTGGATCTAGTGGATAAGAATCCAACAATTCCCTTTGTTACCTGGAAGTCCACGTGTTTCCGATTCTTGCGCAGAGCAAGAGAAAGAAAGTGATAACATTGTTCAGTCCTAAACCAGGTTCGATTGCTCCCGGCATCTCTCTTTTCGGTGCGGGGGCACCCCAAAGTGGATGTCCGTCATTTGAAGATAAATTGCAGGTGATAATATTCAATACATTCCTTGTTCCCGAGACTATTACTTTCAGGGTATACAGGGAGTAATTCTTGTGTGCGGTCCCACATCTGTTCCCCTAATGACCAGCAAATAGTCTTTCCCAGGGCAGTTCAAAGAAACACCTCTAGAGGAATGCTTTGTCTGCTTATCTAGTCCTAAATTAAACACATTTGTTCCACTTGTATTCAACAGGACTGCTAAGAGTTAATGAATGGTTTCTCGCTTTTCTTGTCAAAAGTGTGGTTTTCCAGCATCTATGAATTCATTGTAGGTACTTGTTAGAAGGTAGTTTATCATATCTATTCCTCAGAGTTTAATCAATACTAGTGAATCTGAATATTGGATTGTGTGAAACACGATAGGTAACCCAAAGAGTTTTCTCAGAAGCTTAATTTTCCATTGAACAGTTCGTTCTCATTCGGAGTATCAGCCGTACAGAAAAAGAAAATATTATTTTCATACATATAATTTACAAATTTCAGGTATGCTAATTTTTGTCTCTTTTTTTCATAGCTATTTATTAAACAAGCTTTCCTTTTATACTTCCAAAAAGAAAATTTTAATATTATAAAAGGTTATCAATTTATAAAACAATGTAGTTCCGCCTTTATTCTATTTCAGCATTTTTGCCGTTTGTTATTATTGTATACATTTCAGATAAAACTTTTTTTAACAAACGAAAATTTGTGTTTTCTACACTTTTACATTGGGTATTTTTCATTATAAAATGTTACTTATTTGGAACCTTTTATTGTTTTGGGAACTACATATCAAAGTTATTTGGATATGTTTTATAATATAAGAAGTATTTTCAAGATTGATTCAATTTAAATATCCTAAAACCGAAACTATCAGTAGGTTGTGTATAAGTGCAAATAAGTTTGTGATTAGTCGATTATCTTTTTCTAGTTTTACTTTTTTTGTATATGAAGAAATAATTGTTTGTTAATATGTAGAAATAATTAGTTCAACTATTTTTACTGAAGAAATAATGAGTTCAACTTATTTTACTGAAGAAATAATGAGTTCAACTTTTAAGAATTCCCTTGATAATCCAGAATAAAAGAAAATCCCATCCATACAATATAGTTTTTTATTTCAATACTGAATGCATGTGCTGACATCGTAAATCGACAGAAAAATTGAAAGGGGGTGTTTTCTCTTTCAATTGACTACAAAGTTAAAAGTTATTTTAAGTTTCTTCAGCTGTCATGTTTTGAAACTCTATTTGAAACTATTTTCGCATTTTATAATTTTAATTTTAGCACTGAAAGTTTTCAAACTGAACAATTTTTAATCTTTCTTCATATAATCATGAGGACAGGACACATTTCTACAACATGAGTTTGCAAAAAATAATGGGAGGGATTTTATCTCTTATTTAGAAAGGAATGCTTGAATTCAGGGCCATAGCAAGGGAGTTTCGGAAGGTGCGAGCGCACAAGGCCCCACGCCGCTGTCAGATTGCGCAAAACGAAAATGAATTTCATTCATTTATTTAACGAAATCCAAATTTGGCGGCAAGTTTTACCTTCCAGGTCACAATATTGCAAATATTTACAATATTTATTTAAATTGTATCCAAATTGTACTTCTGTAGTAAAATTATATTGATCTTACCAATAACGCTCGCGTCTGCAGAAAAAACTTCCTCAAGGTTAAAAATAATAAAAAATTACTTGAGATCTAGCATCAGAGGCGAACAATTAATTTGCTTAGTTTTATCTTTCGAATCCGCATTAACCAAAAATCTAAATTTTAATAGTATTATAAACGTATTTGGTATAAAACGTATGACAAAATGAAACAAAAATTACATATTATAAACTTATTTTAGTAAGCTGAAAACCAAATTTTATATATGAAGCAGTTTTTTTTGTTGTTTGATTTATTAACGATTTTTTTGTGTTATTAAAATATTAACTTTATAAAAATAATTTAATTATTTATTATTTTCATGTATTTTTTTAGTCTTTACTTAACCAAATTGTGAAATGTAATAAATAGCAAAAAGCATTAAATTATTTTTTTGGGAGAAATTTTCTGAAGGCCCTGCAAGTCAACTTTGCACCGGACCCCGCTTTTGTTCGTGCCGACTCTGCCAGGCATGACGGATATTTAGTGGAAGCAGGTTTCCATTCTCCGTTAGTCTCACTGTATAACAGATACTCATGCAATCTGCATCTATTAGATGTTTTTGTCGCATTATACTGTGGAATCATCGCGGCATCTCGCAGTATCTCTAGCTGTAATTGCATGCAGATCGGATCCGCCCTCTTTGTGAAGTCACCTATCGACCAATAGCGAGCAGCCGTTTGAAATACTTAAAGACGATGACTACTTCTGTTCAATCTCTTCTTTTTTGTATCATCTTACCGCTAGCGTGTTTAATGATGTCATGATTTAATTTAGTTGTTGTTCTATTAAATTTGTTATGTAGTAGTCTTTCTTTGACTGTGTCAGTTTCTCACAATGGAGTACTTATGATATATATGTGGATTCAGGCATGATAGGTTGAAAAGCTGAGTAGACTAGTTAATATAAGGCACTTAAGTGTCAATCGTTCTACGTACCTAATACCTCGGCAACTAGCCAGTAAATCTAACCTCAACATATGCTGTTAAGTTAACTTGACCTCGACGTAAGCCTAGAAGTTACAATACTTTATATTTTTCTTACAAAATGCTAATTTACATTCTCATTAGAACTATTATATTATATATATAAGAGGAAGTTATAAATAATAGTTAGGATTATTATATTTAAAAGAGAAATTTATGAAAATCTTTGAACATATCATACAATAGATTTAAAACCACGAGAAAGATTGCGGCCATTTAAAGATAAAAATGATTGCGTCTAACTGAGGTTTAAATGTAGCGGAATCGAATCAAAAGATTCGAACCTTGACTCTGACCATCATGCTGCTGATGTACCTCGTCATTTTTGTAAACCAGCTTGTGGAAACTTAAAGATTTTACCGCCAGCGGAGTATATGAGGACGTTTAAACGAGAACTCTTTCTCTTTTTTGCCTTTTCAATCCAAGTTGTCTACACCCGGATTCTTCGGAGATTGATGTTTTCTTCACCCGTGTTTTGGAGTCCATGGGCTTACCCTAACATCCTGAAGCGTCATGACATACCGTTTTTAATATTGTTGTTTGTATTAAAAAAATAGTTTTATTCATCTAGCAACGCCTTTTAATGTGTGCGACATACCCACCCCACATCCGCCACATAAATGCCCGAACGCTCAGCTCCCGAACCCGGAACCCATCGATCAAACCACAGCATTTCTAACACCTATACTACTCCCCCAAATTCGCCGGACACCACGGGCCTTTAACGGCTAGAGTCTAATTCTATGAGTTTGAGCAGTACCATCTTCTAGTCTTCGTTTTAAAGCCCATTCTGAAACGAAATTGTTACTCAGAAATCTTTGATGACGATATTAATTAAAAATAATTCCAAAATACTCAAAATCACACTGTTTATGTCTTCATGTATTTTCTGCCAAACGACACCAACCGAAAAGACTGCTCTTTCAACAAGGTAAAATTCAACCTTCATATTTAATTTACTCATTGTCATATTCTTTACGATGGTTTCGTTTGTAAGCTTAGTATCTCGTTTTAAACTTATATGATGGCTATAACGAAACGACCGTCGAGCTTCTAAATTACAATCAGATTAAGAAGACGACACCTGAGCCGGCACTCTCTTCTAAACCTAGCACCACACCAACAAGAGGGCGTTTATCCCAGATGGATTAGGGTAGTCATATTAACGTCACGTTTTGAAGGAACACGAGGCTATTTTGGGATGGACCTCGTAATTTTGAACCACGGTCAGATGATGAGGATGACGCCTGACCTCGCACTCTCCTCTCCAAACTTCCGCGCCATGCTGGCTTTTAAATGCCTTAAACCCAGTAGGGTAGGCGGAGTCGAAATGGGTTGTGTAGCACCACACCAGCGGGAGGGCGTTTAGCTCCAGCGTATGATTTAACATGCAACAGGCCCACAATACACGGCGGATCTTCAGTGGAATCGGGTTTCGAACATTTCGTTGCAGAAGCCGAAACCTTACCACCATGTCAACACGGTCTTTATCCCAGATGGATTAAACGTGCAAAACATCCCACGTATAATTGGGTCTACAGTGGTATAAGGTCTCGAAAAGCATACACTAGACCGAGGACTAGACCCTGCCTCCAAGAAGATCTAATAACTACAGAAGTTAGGAAATCTTGCTTCGAGAATTAATGTGCAAGCACAAAACTATTGTGTTGCTTTTCATTAACCACTGATGAAATTTCACTTCAAAAAGTTTGCAAATGGTTTTTTTTGTTTTGGCAGCAGTTTTGAATCTTTATTAAATTTACTGCATATTTAAAAGCGTTTTTCATTATCACTGAAGTACTTTAAGTAATTTCGTCACTTTTACCTTAGGCTTTTAGACAAGGGAGTCTGTACTTCCTTTCTGTTTTTAATATTAGAAAATTATAATCGCGATTTTCTTTCTTTGCCAAAGTTAGATTAATCTGTTTGCTTTAATATATAATTTTGTAAGTCGACGCCATTGACTCGTTACGTTATATGGATAATTCTGGCAGATACTCATTGCACAAACTTGTTGAAAGTGATGATAATTTGGAGGAGCTCTGCGAATTTTTCGCCGGAGGAGGGGATCCAAACCATAATGTTGTCGGAGATAACACTCTTCTTCATATAGCAGCCCAGAGTTACAAATTGAACGAGAAAGTTGTGCAGAAATTAATTAATGCCGGTGCTGACATAGACTTGAGTACTAACGTGGGACACACACCTTTACAATTTGCAGTGATGAGTCGAAATTGTGGTGCTGTCCAAGCTCTCATTAAGGCAGGAGCACAAATCAACGTCCAAAACTCCTTCGGGCGAACGGCCTTGCATTATGCTGTTAAGACTTGTCATCCTAGGCGACAGCCTCCACATTTTCATAGGATGCATGCTGTCCGCTGCACTCGTGATAAGTGGATCTTGAAAAGGCTGTTGGATCATGACAATACAAACATCAATCCAGTAGATTCAGAGGGCGAAACGCCACTGATGTGGGCTGTGAAATATGAATATTTAAATGCCGTTAAGACACTGCTGAAGAGTGGAGCGAATCCAAGCATCCCTAACCAGAAAGGTCAAAATTGTCTACATGTGGCGTTATCTCCCCCAATTCCAAATCAGCATATTGTAA
>BGPR01020570.1:0-23562 GCA_013235015.1 Araneus ventricosus | reverse complement strand
CCCCCCCCCCCCCCCCAGGTCTACTGTTCACAGAACTACTAGTATATCTAACAGCTTTTTATATAATAACGATATATAATAATTTATATAGTATATCATATCCATTTATTGATTTTAATTGATTATATTTATAATAAATAAAATTAAAAAATATAGAGAGAAAAATATCATTTTTGATATGAGTGGGCCCCCCATTGACTGCTGGCAACCACTATTTTCAGACCCAGTCCGCCACTGATCATATTACAGGAAGTTTTTTTACGTCCAGATTTTTAAAGCACCGAGGCGTTGCCAGTTACCAAAAATTTTCAATTTCGCAAATCATAAAGGCACAAAAGAGCACTGTGAGACGTTCTTTTGATTGTTTACCACCGGTACACTTTGCTTTTTTAATACATAAAGATTTTGTTGGTAGGCCACGAAAAAAAATCCCACTTTCGTCGGCATTCGCAATATTTTGAGGTTCATAGCTTTCAATGAGTTTTTCAATTTTTTTAATCCACGTATTTACAGTCTCATCCAAAATGTCCACAGTTTCACCACAGACTGCTTTGGAAGATATCCCATGTCTTTTTCTGAAACATTTAAGCCATCCACTTGATGCATGAAAATCAGTTTTTCCTAGTTTTTCTGCGATATCTTTAGCTTGGGTTTCTAATATAGGTTAAGATATCGTCAGATTTTGAGATCTTGCATATACAAACCACTCCCATACAATTTCATTAATTTCTTCGTCGGCTGTTTTCCTCATGTTTCTTTTGGTTGAGTCATTTCCATGCAACCATAGTTCAGTTACTTCCTTCTTAAATATTTCGTAAAATTGAGATTTTCCTATTTTGAATTTTTCAATAATTTGTTTCGCGCTCAAATTGTCTTTCTCTTTCGCTTTAATTATTTCCATTTTAGTATCAATATCCAAAACATTTTTTTTATGCATTGCCATGACTAAAAATATCATCAGATCCTATCAGCACTTAAAACTAAATGACGAAAAGCTAAACCTCAGCGCATTTAAATCGTGTGATATGTATATCATTAAATGAAGGAAAAACAAAAACGGTTTGCTCCACGGAATGCTTTTCTTTTCTTTTTACCGAAGGAAAGAAAAATAACTTTTAAAAATGGCGCGAAATCTTGTCCGTTAGAACAGGTTTTCTAACAATGAAATATTGTGAATTGTTCTTAGAAATTCTGTCCGTTTCCGCGTTAGACAGTTTCAGTTTTAAGGAGGGGATGAACTATGGAACTTCCTATATTTTTTTACTAGACCAAATATTTTTTCCACTTAAGACAGGGTTTTGCTTCTTACAGTGTCCGTTTTAAACAGGTTTTACTGTGCTAAGTTTTCCCCCTCCTGTTAGGAGAGCTTTAACCGCTGAGTGCAGATTTGTAGTCAGAAAATAGGACTTTTTCCATAATCGAGCAATATCTCAAAAACAACTCATGCTACCAATAACATTGAAATACAAAAGTTGTGGAGCTTAATATTCTGAATAAAATGAGTACCAACACTTATTATATTCTATGAAAATTAAACTCACAACTGCACTTCAAATTTTTGCCTAAATCGATAATCAAGCACTTAAAGCGAGAACGGACCAAGTTATCGGTTCACCCTGCCTCCAATTATTATATATACATTTTAAATTTGTTCAGGATGCTTTGATAATTGTCTCAAGGATTGATTTAGTATATTTTTAGGGAAGAAAGAAACCACTGTTATTATGATTTAACAAAGGAAAATATCACACGAAAATTTCAACAATGACTACGAGCTTAATGAAAAACAATGACTTTCATTTTAACCCTTATTATTTAATTACGCGTAATTGAAGTGATCCTAAATAGATAAAAACGTTTTAGATCAATTTCAATTTTTAAGATGTTGAAGGTGAGTCATAATCATTAATGACGGTTTGCTTATTGTCACTTTTCTCCACTTGCAATGTTTTACATTCTTCCTCCAAGTCAACTTCTGAAATTATCTCCTCCATTCTGATATCGATTTCAGCCTTTTGAATAGCTGAGTTTGTAATGATGTTATCTTCTGGAGAACCGGTACACCCTTGCCCTTTTCAGTGATAGCAAATTGTAGATAATTTAATGCCATATTTCCTACAGGTGCAAGACAAACTACACCCTTTTGCGCACTTGCATGATATAATAGAGAGAAAGGCCGGAGGAGCTGGTTCCTTGTGGGTGGTGACTGGGAACAATCCATGTTTGGTTTCTTTCCAACCCCAATCTAAGCGGCTTTTGGCAAATCCACCCCAAAGTTGAACATCTAGGTATGCACGGAGAGAGAGTTCATGTGCTGCTGCTGTAGTGGGAGGGAGAGACGATGAATTGAAATTATTTTTTTGCTAGTGATTTTTGAAAAAAGTTTAAATCTCAGTTCTTTATTGTTCTTTCTCCCATACATTGCTATCAAAACTTTCTGTCCTGCTTCATCTATATAATCCGGGCATGCATTTTCATCACGGAAAATGTTCACGACTTTTTGCAGTTCAGTGCTGTTCAGAATATTCATAAATTTCTTCTTCCCCTGCCTGAAAAGAGCAGATGTGGTACCGCAACCACTGAACGTATAAAAATATTGTCCCTTATTGCGTGGGGCAATGCTTAGGGTTGCTTCAAAATATAAAGCATATTCTTCCTTACCTTTCCCAGGCTTTAAGAAGAAAATATTTTCAGAATTAGTGGATGCTGTCATTATAACCGCAAGAGGTCGGTATCTTCAACAACTTGTGATCTTTTTTCTATTTCCAAAGAACTTTTGATTATTAGATAATCAACATCTTCCTGAGCTTGCTTCACAACAAAACCTTCTTCCTGAAACTTAACACATAACATATTTATAAGTCTTTGCTTGTTTTTATCATTTGATAAAAATTTATCTTGGAACATAGTGGCTGACATCGATTCATCAAACATAACATGATCAGCTATGTGTTTCTTTGTTCGTCTGATACTTTCCTACTGATTTTGTACTTTTCTCTGCATCTTCAGGGTAACCATAAAAAAACTATTGAAGCCCTTTCATTGAAGTGCTTTTTGGCGTAGTCAACATATTTCTTTAGGATGAAAGAAAATGATTCCTTTGCCTTCCACAACACACGATGCAACAGAAATCCACCATCAACCACATAATATGCTGAAGTGAAATGCACGACATTCGTAGTAGAAAATAAATAATAAAATACTGAATTGCGGGTCTTGCGCAGTCCAACTTCATCAAAGAATGACAATGGAAAAGGAGCCAGCTCAAATTCAAAATATGTCTAACTCTCCATCAGACTTTTTTAGGAGAGAGATTCTTCTGAATATTGTGTCAGTATTCACAGGAATTAATTCATCGTGAACTTTCACCTTGGAAGGGAAACCACGAATAGGCATTACTCGGTTTTTCCGTGAAAATTAAATTCCGTTTAATTTTTCTCTAGTTCGAAAGCTAAAGATTTAAAAACGGTTGTTTTCAGAGCAAATGTGATAAGGCTATTGTTTTAAAGCTAATACAATGCATGGTTATGCTGTTGTCGGATGTTCGATGCATTCGAGAAATTTCGGAAGGAAAAAAAATTTAATTTTCATTTATTTTCGAAAGATCCTGATGTTCGGAAACTTTGAATTTATAGATGCAAAATAAAGGATCTCTTAAACATTCCGTATTTTGATTCCTTTTTGATGTGTGACTCTTGAACAACGTTTCCACAAAAAGACAGGTGTAGAAAAAGTTTTTCTGTTGCTAAAAGAGATCTGAAACATGATATTTATTCCGTTACCTATCAATGGGACTAAGAGGTGTGCTCCCAAAGCGACGTCATCAACACATCCGCTCTCTGTGTTTGTATTTTAACTATCGATAGATGATGGACACGTGTTTCCCATATGTCCAGATAGGTAAATATTTACTAATCACCACCAACAGTAACAATGTCCCTTGTACAATGCAACTTGCTTAAATGAAAGAGAACTGGGAACTCTCATTCCTTCAGAGTTTTTCTTTAAAGTTAGTTGTATATTGCTCTTCTCCGTTCGTGGTAATTTCGTTTATGGCACTTTATTGAAATAATTTTTTTAATATTTCTAGCGCAGTTTATAATTTTGGAAGATTTATCTTGCAAAATAACCGGTAATTTATTTAAAATGCCGTGCATATACCTGAATGAAGAAGCTTTGAGTTATTTTGAAGAACTCCCATCGGTTGAGAAATCCGTTGCTTCTAATTAATAAACACGCTCTCAACCATTGCCAAAGCTTTCGTGTGATGTTTCCTCTGTTAAATCATAATAACAGTGGTTTCTTTCTTCCCTAAAAATATAATAAATAAAACCTTGAAATAATTATAAAAGCATCCTGAACAAATTTAAAACGTATATATAATAACTGGAGGCAGGGTGAACCGATAACTTGGTCCGTTCTCGCTTCATGCGCTTGATTAGCGATTTAGGGGAAACCTTGAAGCGCAGTTGTCAGTTTAATTTTCATTGAACATAATAAGTGTTGGTACTCATGTTATTCAGAATTACAAGCTCTATGATCTACAATTTGCTATCACTGAAAAGGGCAAGGGTGTACCAATTCTCCAGAAGATGATATCATTACAAACTCAGCTATTCAAAAGGCTGAAATCGATATCAGAATGGAGGAGATAATTTCAGAAGTTGACTTGGAGGAAGAATGTAAAACATTGCAAGTGGAGAAAAGTGACAGTAAGCAAACCGTCATTAATGATTATGACTCACCCTCAACATCTAAAAAATTGAAATTGATTTAAAACGTTTTTATCTATTTAGGATCACTTCAATTACGCGTAATTAAATAATAAGGGTTAAAATGAAAGTCATTGTTTTTCATTAAGCTCTCAGTCATTGTTGAAATTTTCGTGTGATATTTTCCTTTGTTAAATCATAATAACGGTGGTTTCTTACTTCCCTAAAAATATACTAAATCAATCCTTGAGACAATTATCAAAGCATCCTGAAAAAATTTAAAATGCATATATAATAATTGGAGGCAGGGTGAACCGATAACTTTGTTCGTTCTCGCTTTAAGCGCTTGATTAGCGATTTAGGGAAAACTTTGAAGTGCAGTTGCGAGTTTAATTTTCATTAAATATAATAAGTGTTGGTGCTCATTTTATTCAGAAGTTCAAGCTCTATAACTTTTGTACTTCAATGTTTTTGATAGCATGAATTGTTTTTGAGATATTGCTCGATTATTGAAAAAAGTCCTATTTTCTGACTACAAATCTGCACTTAGCGGCTAAAGCTCACCTAGTAGGAGGGGGAAAACTTAGTATGTTCATTCCAGACCTAAACTGAAGGTATTAAAACAATTTCCAGTTTTCCCTAATTAATTCCGAATTCGGCCTTTTTTTACGACCCAACCACTGGGCTAATATGCGACAACTATAAATCCATAGCAGGAGCAGCAAGTAACACCTTTTAAGGTCAAGGGGATATGAAATTAAGCGACAAAGAGCTAAAACATTCTCAATTCTGACTTGACATATTTTTAACGGAATGCAATCAACCGCAATTCAACTAAAATTCGAAAAATCAAATAGAAAGGTATTCCAGAAGTTAATTTTTCGATTCTTCGGAAGTTCGAGATGTAACGTAAGTGATTATCAAGATAGTGGATGGATTTTCGATTCCTTTATTAGATTTTAGCTTTAAAACTGGACATGAAGGAGGGGATCGTAATTTTTAACAGTGATCAAATGAAAAGAACGATACTTGAGACAGAGATGCATTCTCCACACCTTCGCGCGGATCAGCTCTCCTTTCCGATGGCAGATTTAACACGCAGAAAGCCCGCATATTGGCGGATCTTCGCCGAAATCTGGTGTCGAATTTCGGAATATCTCGTCATACTTCACGTCATACCACCGTGAAGATGTTTGGCCCTAAATGGCAAGTTTAACGTGCACTAGACCAACAGATACGACGATCTTCTGTGGAGCCTAGTCTCGAACCCATGATCCTGAAACCGCTTAGGGAAGAGTGGGGTAAAACCGGGTACCCGTGATTCTGGCGTTTTTATTTTTCCTATCTAGCAGACAAATACTGCATTACACTCGACTAGTCAAGAAAAGGGAACAATCATACTGGCGTGTAGTAGCTGTTGAATTCACTGCATGTGTGAAGGTTTATTTAAGACGCCAGCTCTCCAATGTTCGTTTGATTTTAAACTATCCTTACTTAAAAATCATTACAGTTATAAAAACTATATTTAGTCCAGCTTATCATACATTTACTAAGGATTTATACCCTATAAAACAATAAGGATTTACTTCAATGATTGCGTGGTTCTATTCAGTTAATAACCTCTGCACTCGGGGTGAAACCCTCCAAGTGGCCTAAGACCGTGACAGTCAGTATTGATGATTCTTCCGATGAAGACGATAAAAGCACATCAAGACGTTGATTGTTTATATTTTAATGATCTATTTTCTAATTTAAATAAAGAAGAAGGGTTAATCCATTGTAAAAACTGTCTTAGCTGTGCCCATGAAAGCCGCAGCGGCGCGGAGGAAGAAGACAACTGCTTTACATGTGAATTTTGTGACTAATATTCTTAAATTATCATATAAATTAAAAATGATTGCAACTTTTCCAGTGAAAATACAGTTTTCCTAATTTCCCAGAACGTTAACGTGTCTACCCGGTTTTTTTATTAAAAAAAATCATTGATATAATAAGTAATGAAACTGACTTTTCTGGAAAGATATTGTACTCCGATAAGCAATGAATATTGTAATAAAATTTAAGAGCTCTGTGTCGAATAATTTAACTCCAACAGGCCTCCGAACCTCAGCTACCCGGTTTTACCCCACTTTCCCCTACCTCCATGCCGCTGTGAATCCATAAATGCGTTTCAGTAAAAGAGACAAAGAAAATGAGCGATTACTACCATTTTCCACATAAAACAATTTATGAAAAATAGAAACAAAATTATCACACTCAAACACACAAAAATTGCAGTCATAAGTCTGTATACAAGACTAGAAGAATTAAAATCCAGCTTAGAGATTTAAAGAGTTTAAAAGGCAGGTAAATTACCATATATAGGGTTTGATTTTGATTCAAAAGCATTTTGCACTAAAGCATGAATGTAGCCTTCGTTTATAACAAAATTAATATTTGATTGCTTTCTAACATGCGCAATCAAAAGAATAATTTTACTGAAATCATATTTAAGTGCGCTTTTCCCAAATAGTTCTTGTTATTTAAAAGTTCGCGTCTTTCTTCCCGAGATTTAACTAATTGGTCAGGAAAAGACTTTAATTCAGTGCTTCTCAGGATGTTGATCTTCATTAAGTACATCTTCAGCATCAACCAGTAGCTGTTGTTTTTGAACGGCCAGGAAGGATCCAAGATAACTTTCCTGAAAGAAGATTTAAAGCGTTAGTAAGAAATATTCTCGAAATAAAATTTACTTTTTCGCATACGAATTACTGTAGAATGAGACAAAAGTGGGCCAGTTGGGATGAGAAGGGTTTTTGCTCATTTTCGCACTGTTCTGGCTAACAGTGAAAGTCAGCAATTTTTAGGTTTACCAATAATTAGTGTCGTGGTTATGTATTGCTGGTTTCCACTGTTCACGAGTTCAGTACATATGCGGGAAAAAAATGAGTTGGTACTTTCTCACCTCCACGTGGAGAAATCCCATCTAATTCTACCATATATCAATATACACTAGTGTACAAAAGTTAAGCATAATTAGAAAAATATGGAATTATTATGGGTATACAATTTTTCCCAATCAGTTGTGGAGAATCGTAGGAATTCACGTTTAACATTGAAGATTCGGTCACGAGATCATTTAGGGGATCGACCAGAAAGTGACGAAGATTAAAACTATTTTGACTCGCCTCGTTTCACAGAAAGCTAATAATGATTTGCAACTTTCATCAGTGATATGAAAGTAATGATCACAGCAAACAAAACATTTTCCTAAAAATAGTATGTATATTCGAAAAAATACAAGATTTTCTTAGAAATATCTAAAATTTTCCCCGCATGTTTCTTGCTTGTAACGTGCGGAGTTTTCAAACAAATTATACAACTTGAAGAATACGCGACAATAGGCCAGCGAAGCATTGTATTAAAATTGAATATTCACGGAAATATGAGTATTTTTAGTAAATAATACTTCACTACTTCTAAACATCAATCTTCGAATAATAAATACTGAATTTTAGTACAGTTGAATATTCTGACTTATGCAATTTAATTTATTTAAAAATTGCATTTCGACGATAACTATTCGAAGATTCAAGTTTAAAAAATATCAGTTTGTGCAAGAACCCTGATCATTTAGCTTCTCGTAGAGTGTAACCGAAATTCACCTAGCTGCAATGTTGATATCTTTCCGAATCTTAACGGTATTTAACTGAAAATTTTATATAAGTTGCCTTGCATATCTGGTTTTTAAATTTATGAAAAAAAATTATGCCATTTTCACACATGCGCAGAAAAAATTATTACAAATATTCAGATTTCCTGCAATATTCGAAGTATTTACTTCAAATTTTAATGCAATGCTTCTATACCATATTTTCAAGTATTCTGTACGTTTCGTATAATTTGGTTGAAAACTGCATGTTATAAGCAAAAAACATTTGGGAATTTTTAAGAAAACAATTACACCTTTCCAAATATTCGCGCCATTTTTAAGAAAATGCATGTAAATATTGCACCCATCAAGCGAACCCATTGATGAAATTTGCAAACCATTAACAACTTTCTGGGAAACGGGGTCAGTCATAAATCCTTTTTTTCTTCATCAATTTCTGTTCAGTCACCTAAATGATCCCGACCGAAAATGAGAGTTCAAGCCTCTTCTTTACATGATCAACGTTCAAAGAAAATCCATCCAGCCTTTCGGGAGATATTAGAAGAAATATGCAAATCCTAAAAGTGTTCCAATTTTTCTTTCACCCACCTGTAGTTTCAGATTTATGATCAAAAAGAATTCACCTTGGAGAGTAAAGTTATTTTTTTCATCTGCTTGTGAACTACGCACTTATTTTATAAATAATAAACTTTAAGTAATTTCATGTAGTAAATTTTCCAGTTTTCTCAACCTAATAGTTGCAACTGTAGAGAACTCTTGCGAGGTTGTCATTGAAGTAACCGAAACTGCAAAATATTTTTTAAAAAATACTATCATTCACCCGGTCTGGAGCTGGGCATTACGGTAGGAAAAGACTGCAATTAGACAAAGAAAGATGTAACATGTGCCCTTTTAGAGCGAAAAAACAAAATACTGAAATGAGACAGGTATTATAGACATTCTCATTGTGACCACTCATGAATCCCCTTTATTCTGAAGGTTTATACAAAATTATAGCTTTTAAAATTCTGGGTGGCTTTCCACAGATGTCAAACGGAAAAAACAATACACTTGCCGATCTCCAATTTATTTTTGTCACGCCAGAAGGCGAAACTGGCCCACTGTGCCTTGGCGAGATGCCAAGGACGACACCCGAGCAGGCATCCCCTCTCCAAAGATTCACACAACAGCAGTGGCGTAGCGAGGGTAAGTGGCGCCCGGTCATAATACGATTTTTTCGCACTCCCCCTCGCATCAATGGCGCCCAGAGCAAAGCATTTTTTTTTTTACACCTCACCGCATTCGGCTTTAAAAAGCCACATAAACGCATTAATGTTTTGGCCGTATGGCCAGTGGCTTAGCTTGAGGAAGTGGCGCCCGGAAAATATGTTTTTTTGTAATTACAATCAGTGGCTTAACAAGCGTAAAAATCATTTTTACGTAGATAAATTTATATAGTTTGGCGCAGTATAGCCAACTATGGCTCTTGTGCCAGGAAATCAAAACAAACAAGCGTAAAAAGCGCCAGGGGTATGATATTTTTACGTCCCCTCATCATATTTTGTTTTAAAAATGGCATAAACGCAATAGGGTTTACTCCACGGCGCCCCCTAAAATTAGCGCCTAGTGCACCTATAGCCCCCCTCGCCTCCCAGTCGCTACGCCACAGCACCACCAGGATATTCACCTTACGGCTACTTGCCCAACTGCACGCTAAAGCCAAGTTTCACAAATTGATCACAATTATTATGCATGTCAGATTTGAAACTCTTTGAATATAATTTATATAAGCAAACTTTTGAAAATTTTAACACTTACAATTAACATAAACGATTAAAAATAATGAAGCACTGCTTATGTCAATCACTTGCCGACTTTTGAAACTTATTTTATAAATGGGCTATGAAGTACTGTAAAAAATATAACTTTGATCAGATTAGTAAAGATCTTAATCTTGATGCCTTGAAAAAGTTAATTCTCCCAAATATTTTGAACTTGCAAATTTGCACCTGTTATTATAATTGAGCAACAATCAGTTGAAGTACTCGGAAATCAATTTAGGAACCAAAGCACCGCCTATTCCCAAATAGTTTTTATAGTATATATTTGAGCCCTCTACCTGGAACATCCCTAAATACCCACTATAACGATAGTTATTCCAGAAAACCACGATTTTCTTTCATTAAACTCTAGGGAGGGATTGAACTCTACAAGAAACTGAATGGGATATTTCACCTGAATGACAATCTCATTGAGAACCACCTGCTGATTGGAAAGCGCTCGTCCTCTATGAATGTGAACCTTAGCGATCATGATGATAATATTTAATAAATTGGCCTCTATATTAATGTCTAGAGGGTTAATGCATTGAAAAAAAATACGAAGAAGTGATCTTAAAGAAATTTTAGGGGAAACAGAAACAAATGGAAAAACATCCGTTTATCAAGAATAAGATATCTATTCATATATTCATTTCCTCTGCCATCTTTCGTTTTTCCTAAACATCTTTCCCCACTTCCCTTTTACAAGAGCAGACGTCCTAAAACGCCGCTTAAGCCAGAAAGAATGCATGAAAACAAAAAAAAAAAAATACTCAAGTTTGAATCAAGCATCACCAGTTCCAACTACTTCGTCGTCGATGTCTAAATATCATAAGTTTGACAGTCAAAGTTATGATTAAAAGTGGCAAATCGCGAAAAAAAAAATCATGAAATATGGTTTGCCTCGATATATCGCCCACGGTTTTTATCTTTGTTCGTGTCAAAACATCCCCTAACCTAGCTTGTGCATATGTTAGCGGTGACAGTTCAGCGCAGGTAGGACTAAATTTTCCAATACATTCTTATGTTAGTAATTTTTTTGCATTTCACTTACCTGCGTCTGAGTACCTATCATTCTGAACGGACTTTCCGTTTGTGTAGTCTCGTTCCTGCATTTACATTTTTCGATGTATCTTCTACGATCAGACTCTTCTTTTTCGTTATTCTTGTCTTGGCAGGTTCCCCTTACTTCTCGAAGCAAACCGGCCCCATTATATGTTTTCTCTGCAGCTAAATTCTTTTCACATCCTATATTCATATCCAGGCGGGATTTCTGAATTTTCCGCAGAAAATCTCTGGGTTTTTCCATTGCAAGAGTTCGTTCAAATTTCTTTTCAGCATTTTCTCGTTCGCTATTTTTTTCCTCGACATACGCTTTACACTTCTGGCATTGATACATGCCGCCTATGTAATGAAACCTCGCATTTTCACATTTGATAATATGAGATATCTCTTCAGCAGAAACTTCAATTTCGGAATAGCGAGATTTCGGTTTCTTTTCTCTATTTCCAGACGTAGTCGCCTGAAATTAAAAGATTTTGACATTAATTATCAGTTTTCTTCAGTGCCATATAGATTATCTTAGATTTTACAAAATGATAGGATAGGATGAAGATTTTATCTCCGGCGTAAGCTCCAGAACTGAGTTCCTAGCTTGTGCCGGGTTTAAAAATTATTAGTTCAAGAGTATCACAAAAAATTGCCTTCGTTTCAAGCTGCCTTAAAAAAATATAAAATGATGCAAAACAAAAACAAAAAAGTAAATAGTTCTTTAGTACGCAGTGTCGCTACTTCTCTCTGCCCTTTATCTCTCAATTCGGTTTGCGTATTGCTTCTTAATAGCGAATGCGACACCACAGTCACGCGACAGTCGTATGTCATCTAAATTCTTCACTATTTGGAGCAGTTCACGTGCTCCCGACATCGAACATATTACTCTGTGTAAGTGGCGGCTCGTCCATAAGAGCAGCAGAACTGAAGCACCCCTTTGAAATTTTGAAAGCTTGTTTTTCCTTTTTTTCAGATTTTTTTTATCCTAATTGGTTAGCTTCTCTCAATGAAAGTTTCGACCAGCAAAGAAAATGGAAAAATAACGAAAACGAAGAAATTATGTTAGTAGGAAACACACAAGTTGGGGCTATTCAGAAACAGCACTTGGAAGCATCAAAATTCACTCATTGCGAAACTGCTAAGCGACGATGCTGGAAGACGATACTAAAATTTCCTCCTGTTGAGTTTTGCATCCCACATCCAAAAAGCAGTAATCAAAGCCAAAACCACGAGTTTTACTCTCGGTTACAAGCTTCTGCTCTATAAAGCAATTCTTAGACACGTCCTGCTTTATGGCTCCCCAATTTGGGGCACAACTTAAATCAAAAACCTGAAAAATTGCAAGTTTTCCAAAATCAACAGCTAGTCAGGATAGTTGACGCTCCTTGGTACGTCCGACGTAAAGTCATTCACAACGACCTCAAAATTGACCCTGTTTTGGATTTCATGAAAATTATTTCTAAAAATTACCCCAGAATCCCAAAGAACTGTTGCATTTACCACCTTACGGCCCAGCCGTTCCAAGAGACCCAGAGCGGTGCTGGATTACACATATGAAAACTTCCCGTCTATCAAAAGACGACGGGATGTGAGCACAGTCGGCGAGAGTCTGGACCCGCAATTTCTTCAAAATTTTGCGTTTCGATTTTAATCAACCCGCTACGATGTCCAAACCCGAGTTTTTTTCCCCGAGAGCTCCAACTCAAAATTTTCACCATTTTCCTACTAAATTGCTTCGTCTCAGTCCTTTTTATCCTTTGTTTGCCTTCCACTTAATCACTAAATGAGTTTCTACTCGGTAATCTAATGAAAAACGTATCTGGACACGGAAACCCCCTTATTTCCAAAATTCTACACCACACTCGCACAAATGCAGTGCAATTTCACTAAAATTTTTATTCTTTCAATGGCCTTTCCCCAGCTTTTTATGCTCCCCTTTTATATTCCATCTGATTTTTATCTCCAACTCGAATTAATAAATGACTAATTTAATTAAAAGCCCAAATCTTAATTCGACGTGGAGGCGCATCGGACGCTTCGCGTCCTTGCGGTACTCCGTAACGAAATCTCCGTTTTTTTCCCTCCCTCTACCCTAGGATGGCCTTCGCTCTCCTTATTTTTCTTCGCTTGCTCTCGTTCGGTATTATTTGATTATGGTTTCACTTTCATGCTCATCATCTGCTTTAAAAAGCATCAGTTATCTTTTATTAGAAGTCACCCATCGAAAAAAGATGCGTCGATAATTTTTTTTAAATACAATATAAATAATTAGAATTAAAATTTTGGGCTATTTAGAAGAAAAACTTTTTTTAAAAAAATAATTCAGTCTTAAATATATTATCCCCGAGGGTTTTTTTTCTTTTTGACGTATAAACGACTTTTAGGTCGTTACAGTGATAGTCGGTCGAACTTGTGCGACAAAATACCATCCAATTTGAATCGCTAATAATGCGAAAAGAATGGTCGACCCCACAACGGATAGATTATATCCGTCAGAGTTTGTCGCTTAGTATTTGTTTTTCCTGTGGCATTATCGTACCAATGTAGGCGCATGCGCGTGATTGTTATGAATTAGCTTTATGTAAGCTTATAAAAAAGTGTACAGTGGAAACGCGTTTAGCTAGGAGGTTGATTCTGGTGTCATTTTAAAGAGCGTGAGGAGTATAACTAGGACCCGAAGAGATACAATAAAAATATTTATCAGAATATAAGTAAAAATCGGTATTAAATTGAAAATTTCAAACTCCGCATGCTTTTTGATTATAACATGCAGAGTTTTCTTTCGAATTGTACGAAACTTACAGAATACTTGACAGTACGTAAAAGAAACATTGTATTAAAATTTAAATTCAAAAATTTAAATATTACGGGAATTATGAGCATTTGTAGTAAATAATGTTTTACTGCGCATACGCGAGATGTACTTCCATATACTGTCAACAGATGGAGCCATAAAAAGCTACTCTAAATAGAACATAAAAGGCGCAGTTCGGGTCCGCTCCGTAGATTTTTCGTGAAAACCTCGGGATAAAATCATAAAACAAGTGTTTCGTATTAATATGCAATTTAATTATCAATCTCTTTAACACAATATTTACACAGAGTAATATAATGGTTACAGAATAGATAATTCACAAGTTTTTCGCATGTAGCAAGGTTCTGTGGTAGCTTGCGATTTATCTATTCTGTAACCATTATACTACTCTGTAAATATCGTTTTAAAGAGATTGATAATTAATTTGCATATTAATACGAAACACTTGTTTTGTGATTTTATCCCGAGGTTTTCACGAAAAATCTACGGCGAGGACCCGAACTGGGCCTTTAAGTGGTTTTTTTTTTTTTTTTTTTTGCAGAACTGCTTGTTTCTGAGCAGACGAGTCGCCACTTCTCTGTATTTACAATTAGCGCAACTTTTTAAAGTAGAAATAATTAAAATAAAATTAAACGCTAATGAATGAACAAAAATGTAGGAGACAATTCGCTTTTATCAAAAATATAGATGTCAGCACAAAATCAAAAGCGCCGATAGAAATACTCTACGCAAATTAGAATTTTAACACGTTCACGCCGGCTCTGAAATTTACATTATTCAAGTGTGAAGCACCGGTGGTACACGCCGGCGTGAAAGTGTTGATCATATTTATAATACATTAATTTTTTGTAGATGTTTAGGAATTTTCTTATGATTTTTGCATTGTGGCTTAGTTTCCTTATCGTATTATTTCGAGTGCCTCACACTTTTACGATTTTTGCTTTGATCTCCACACTTCGGATAAAAATATTCTCTACATTTGAGTACACTAATAAAAGCGAGTTTTTATTTAAGCTCCTAATTAGATGCCACCAGTGGCGGAACGGGTCTGAAAATAGTGATTACCATTAGTCAATAGGGGCCCTATCGCATCTGCAATGCCATCTTACATTATATTTTTAAAATTTTATTTCTTACAAATAAAATAAATGAAAATAAATAAATTTTTATATTATTTGATAATAATTTAATATAATCTCTTCCAAGTCTAAAAATCTGTTATATTTATTACTAATTAACATATATAAGTACATATTATTGGAAGCAAGAAATACCAAATATAAATACAGTTTTATGATTGAATATTAAATCATTTTGGCGATTGGATAGAATACTATAATTTGGAACTATATCGTAATTTTGAGAATTTTTTTTAATCAGACTGAAAATAAAGTGCAAATTATTTACCAATTTCATTTTAAAAAATATTTACTTTCAAAGATTATCAACTCAAAAGTACAGAAGTGTATTACATGTGGGTCTATTTCTTTAAGGGCAAGTCAGCAAACTTTTGAGTTCACTAGATGACTGCGCAAATCTATCCATAATTACTCTGCATCCAAATAATCTAACAATTCTATTCGAATAGAAAGTAAAATATAGGTTTCTAAATTCTCCTCAG
This sequence comes from Araneus ventricosus, assembly GCA_013235015.1. Taxonomy (NCBI): domain Eukaryota; kingdom Metazoa; phylum Arthropoda; class Arachnida; order Araneae; family Araneidae; genus Araneus; species Araneus ventricosus. Next base: position 7,913 of record BGPR01020570.1, on the reverse strand, counting down.
AAAGAAAATAATTTCTTAATCTGACCATGATCTTTAGCTCTTCGACATTTCACTAATAACACTACATTATTCCTCACTCAAAAATGGATTTCAAACTCCTTAAAGACAAAGTTCTTTTAAATTTAGTTTAATATTTTTAATCCACGTATGTCTATTAGGATATAAAACGTACTAGGAAAACGAAATTTCTGAGTAAAAATTAGCATAATGATCGGCACTACAAAGAAACCACCTCCAAACACAATTAGCATTGTTAGCTAAATTAACCCTAAATAAATATGAAGAGAAAGGATCATGGATAATTAAATGTTTGTAATTAATTGGTTATTACCATTATAATCTTTCAAGCGTTTGGCGGGTGAAAAATATTTCCAAAATTCACTAACTTTTAGACAAATCTTCTGTTTACAAGTCCCTTTGATAAGAAAATAACAGATTGGAATTTCTAATACTTGATCACATTTTCTGGCAATGTTAGCAAAACGGCCTGCAATTCCTTAGTTTTCGAGCATGCATTTTGACCAAGATGAGACCGATAAGACTTGGAATTCAGAAATTTTATTTTTCAAGTCTGCATTCTACAAATTTGTATTTCAATTTAGAACTTTTTAGAGTTTACTACTCAAAACAAACTCTCAATAAAGATTTTTTATTTTGTGACTCCTTCCTTCAACGTCCACCCTACTCCAAAAGTAAATGTTAATCCACTCTAGAAAGCAGAATCGAGTTCAAATTAAAGCAATGAATTGGTAACAATATATTTTTAAAAATGCACACCTAGAATTCAATTTTATAACCAAGTCTGAACTCATGGGTGTTGTATACGAATAATTTAATCTAAATGAATAAATTTATCCTCCGCAGGGTTAATATTACTTTCACGTTTAAAATGACGAAAAAATAATTAAAGTTATTTGATTTTAAATTCCGCAAGTTAAATTTTTCGTATACGGTTTTAGCAACAATGTGTGAAAGAAAAATGCCGTCCGTTAACACGGCATCCATTGTAAGAGATACGAAAAAAAAAAATTCTTTGGATGTGGGCTTTTGAAATTGTAGTAATTTTACAAGTAATTTGCCTCTAAATTGATGTCATTAAAAAGATAATTTTTTGAATTTTTAAAATGGTGTAAAAATTATTCTTGTGAAATTTTATTTCTCGAAGGTATCGCTAAAAAACGTCAAAATCTTTCTGAATTTTTTAATTAACTGAAATTTAAATTTACTTTGAAAATTTGAATTATTTTTCTCTTGTTCTCAAGGGCACTTGTGCCAAATATTATCATGATCGAGTAAAATTTGTAGATTCATCTTTACATATATAGAACTAAAATTTTATATTAAACCAATTACAAACAAGACCGTTGAAAACAAAGAAATTCTGCACTTTTTTTTATGCCATTAAATCTAACACAATGTATCAGAGTGCTATTTCTATGTTTTGCTTCTAATGAATCCTACAAATAAGAAAAGCGAATGTGTAGACATTTGTCCGTTTTTTGACCTTCTACCTTAAAGTCGCTTAATTTGGTGCAAGTATACTATTGAGACTGAGCGTGGGCATCTCCGAGCCTTTTTTTTTTTCATTCACTTTAGAAGATAGAGTTCGCTTGTCCCTCAATTTTACGACTGTAAGATGCGCAAACAAAATGCGCGTTGTGTAGCCACCTCCAAAGACCAAATCCTTCCTGAACAGATAGGTTTATCCCCTCCTTCTTGCTAGGAACCTCCAAGAAGAATAAAAATCTTGTGGTTATTGCGTCCCGGCATTGCATAGAAAAGGCTGTGTGGTTTACATAACACTCGCTATTTTGTTTAGAAAAGGCACAGGGAGTTTGCTAGAAAAATAAATCTTTCCTTTTTCTCCCTTATACGTACACATCCTTGGGCCCATATCCACTTATGTGTAATGGGACTCGCTTGCCATCGGGCAAGCTGGTAAGTCCGCAACTGGATGCCACCACCCATTTGATATATATTTTATTATTTCAATCTATTTAAGATGGTAAAGGATACTCTAGACATTTAGGCGTGACCAGGTGATTTTTGTACAGTGGCGGACTGGCCAGGTTGCCGCCTTGCCTAATGGCAAGTGGGCCCCCTTACACATAAGTCGATATCCCCCCCCCCCCCCCAAGATACGTGTGTAAGAAAGAGAGAAAGGAAAAAACTCTTTTTCTAACAAAAGTCCTGTGCTCCCTCGCACTTTAAGTGTGGATAAAAAGATTCTCAAAATACAGTACAGTTCCACATATACAGTATGCTTATATTCCCTCCAAAATTATTTCAAACCATAGCCGTTAAACATTACATTAAATAGCCATAAACATTAAATAGCCATAGGCTATTTGCACACACACCGATTTTTGTAGACCGGTTTGAAAATACTCTACTTTTGCAGACGATGCGTTCCTTGCACACACACACAGATTCGTGTCGGTCGGTTTTATACCGGATGTACAACTGGTCATTCTCGAATACATTATCAATTTCTTCTGCCATACTTCAAAAAAAAATAATAATTAACCAATATATCACAAACTAAAATCACTATTTAAATACTTTAAAATTTTTTACGTATTTAAATAAATTTTTGAAATATTAATTTTACTTAACTTATACTATGTACCTTTATTATTAGTATATTTAATCGATAATAATAATTACATCTGAATTTATCATAATGAAAATGTTTTGAATTGACAAAAGCATATTATAAATTAAGTAATATCGAGTTAATTTAATGCTAAATACTGAACTAATATGAAGTGCAAATGAAAAATATATAATATTAATTTTTCAAACCAACATAATCTATGCCTGTTTTCATTTCAAAAAAGAAAACAAGAATAGTTTTATGCATGTTTTATTTTTCTTTTCCTGTGAAGATTAGTTAAAAATACTTTCCTTATATACTAAAAATGTCGCCGAAATATCGGAGATCAATTTGAATGGAACAAGAAATTTGTAATAAAAATGTGTGAATTATGAAATACAAACCGACAAATTCGACAATAATATAATTTTAACTTTTATGCATTTATTCAAATGTAAAATGTGCTTTAACAACTGATAAAAATCGCACATAATTTCTAAGTAGTAAAGTAGTTTTTTAGTTTAGGAAATTCTCAATGTTTGTTGAACGCCATATAAAACGACAGTTTACATTATACAAAATTCAGGCACATTGCCTCGAAAACCTATATTGGCTCATAAATTAATTACAAAGTTCAAGTGTTATTTAGTTCTTAAAACTAAACTAAATTTCAACTAAACAGAAATAAATACTAAGTGAATTATTAAGTGAAAGCAATGAAAAACAAATACTTGTTTAGTTTTCCATTTTCAGCTACTAAGTTTTACTAAAATGTTTCAAATTAGGCGCAAGGCCACTAACAGAACATGGGTTAAATTATCTACAGCAATCTAAAGTTTAAAATTACGTTGTTAAAGCATCCATGAATATAAAATTAAACAAGATTCAATTGAAATCATATTCCCGTCGAACAAGCTGGTCGCCGAAGACGGCTAATCAGGGACGTGGCGAGCGTCTCACATCTGGGGGGGTGCGAGATCCAAAAAATGCCGACTCTCATGATGAACTTTGCAGACTTAAAAGACAAATATTTTTATAGTGCCTAATATACATACATGTTCCTGCTGTGATGCATAATATCATTTTCAATGATGAGGACACGAAATATCTAACGTTTCAAACAAAGGTAAAAGACATGCCTTCAAAAGTCACATTGAAAAAATAAAGAGAAAATTTAGCTTAGCAAAGGCACGATTTTATTCCCTCCTCGATAGGAAGTCCTAACTCTCGATGAAAAATAAACTCGTCCTCTATAAATCACTTTTGCTACCGTTGATTAGCTGTTCTTTCCCAATGTATGTGTGTGGGTTCAACCCATAAAAAAAACTGTGAGCACTACAAGAAAGATATCACAAATGTCCTCAGAAACTAAAGTTATTCGTAAATATCTGAAACTCAAAACCATTTGGGATTTATTTAAAATATAGAATTAATAAAAAATATTTGAACAAAATGGATAATAGATATTAACGAAGCCGCAAGAGAGATTCCAGTGCATGACCCTAGTATAAGAACAATCGCAGAGCAAAGTTCTACTTAGAAGCACCCTCACCTTAAGACTTTCAGAATCGACATATAGCCTGATTTCTCCAATATAATCAAAAGAACATATCAACAATGCAGTACAATTTTATTAATATAAATTATTTCATTATCACTATAATTACTTTAAACTGAATTTTATTTCTTACCATCATTAAATTCAATTAATCATAAATAATACATTCTGATACATAAATAATATACATACATATAATATTTAAATAATACGAATAATAATCAATCCTTGGGCGCTTGACATATCATGCCACTAACATTTATTCATAGATGTGGACAATAAAAAAAAATCACAGTCTGAAAGATCCCTCCTTTGGTCATTTCTTATTACTGAAATAATTATTGTAATTCAGGTATTTAAAATATTATGAAAAAAACACATCAAGGTGTTAATTTTTTTTAAATATGCAAACAATAAAAATATCAATTTTATTAATCTTTAATTTTTTACATTTAAAATTTGAGAATTATTTTATTTAGAATCAAAAGTGAAATGTTTTTACAGAGTAGGTATTTGGCCAAATCATTATTCTTTATATCCCTAATCTCGATGTTAAAAAAAAACACTGCTTCGAAATTCAACTCAATCTGAATTTCCGTTTATTATTACTATATACACGACATTCGAAAGGAAAAAGGTTCTTTTATTCCTCATCCCAGTACTTGAAAAATCGCAAACATCCGCTGGTAATATATATGCATAAATTTGCAGAATTTTTTTAGATTTATTAAAACAAATCATGTTAAATAAACAAATAATTAATGCAACAAAAAGCAATGTAAAATAATGAAAAGCAGTGCAACTTGACTGATTCGAATTTAATTTAGAAAATCTTTGTGTAAAAGTGAATACAGCATGAGAAAACGGCAATTTTAACTAAAAAAGGCAAAAAAAAATCTATTTTTAAAATTTACCACCTTTAATAAAGAATACATAATGAATAAATAAACAGTGTGAAATTTTAATTAAAAAAGTATTAATATTTATTGATTTTTTAAAAAATAATGTTAATAAACTTAAAGTTTAAATTTAAAATGATTCAAAAAGTGAGAAACATTTAATTGCTGTTTTGATTGGATTCTAGAGTGAATAAAGAACCTTAAAAAATTATTTATTCACGATCGATGAGCATACAAAGTAAGGACGAAAGCAATTTAGAAACATAAAAGAATTTCAAATTTTCATTCTTGACATTTAAGTAAGCAAAATAAATTCGAATTACAGATTATATTTAGGCATTATGCGTATAGAAATATTAAGAATAGAGAAAAAATCGAATTACTTACGAATTCGGATAAAAAATGTTTGAATTAACCAAGTTTCACAATAATAATAATGATTTAATTCACCTATAGTAAAGCAGGTTTGGTGTATAAAAGTCGCACTGTACTTTATCAGCTACACTCCGCTTTCTGGATTGAGATTTCTTCATGTTGTCTTTAACTTTACTACTATTCAGGATAATGTCCATTCGAGTTTCCCGCCCAATAAGAAGTTAAGGGGTTTTGTGATGTAAAAACAACTGCATTCCCCCGATCATAAATCTGTTAGTCTACTTCCACCCCATTTTTCTCACGAATGGTGCAATCCGAAGACACCATGAAATTACAGGATTCTTAAACTGTCCTGCTCGCAAAAGCTTCCAGGGTTGGAAAAGAGATTATTTTATGTATTTGTTTCCTTATGTGGTATATTTCAATGTTTCTGAGCATAATTATCAAGATTTTGGAAGAGAAATGCTGACATTTTACATAAGAGAAAGAACGTCCCCCAAAATGAGACCTAGATATATTTTTCTAGCATTAAACACACCGACGCACAAAAAATAAATAAATAAAGATGTTACAGAAAGATTAAAAATATATGAGATTTTTTTTTAAATCAAAAGTGAACATATCCATTTTACAAAGTTGGTTTTAGAAGTGGATATTTTTAGTTTTGCTAGAGAATTAAGAACTTTGGGTAATTTAACAAAGGGGAAAAAATAAGTTATGAGACAAAATTGAATGATACTGCACCCTCTTACACAGTTGGGTACTCAGATGAGAAAATTGTAACAAAACTTTTTTAGAAAAAAGCGTATATGTTCACTTTTGTCAGAAAGCTGCTCATATGTATTTCTTCAAAAATACTTAACCTTTCATTTTTAAAGAAGCTTTTTTTATGACCATTTTTTCTTTTGAAATCTAGGGAATGCACATTTTTAATAGAGAAAAAGGAATACAAAAAGTTCCCAAACTTTATTTTTAAGCAATAATTTGTTGCTGAGGTCAGCGGCATAAGATTGTGACATTTCTTAAAATTCCTGAAACAGTTTAGCATTTGAATAACGTAATTATTATTAGCAGCCAACAAATTTGCGTATTTTAAGAAGCTAAATTTTACACTCTCAGGATTGAAGATGTTTCAATGCAATCACTGAATGTTACTGCTAGTCAAGTTTCTTTCTGTATAAAAAAATCGATAATAGAAAAAAAATTTATAGTAAAGTTGGAGAGAAAAGAAATCCATTCATTCATATAAGTTTAGCAAGGAAAGGTTAAAATATACACACCGAGTTAATATTTGTCTCCTGTTGTATAATAAATCGCATCATTATGGCTTGTATATCAAATTAACAGAATTTTTATATAAAATATTTTTTTATAAATATATGATGAAAGCTAACATACTAAATGAATGCTATTAAAAAATTGTTAGCATCTCTCGAAGTTTCTTAAATCAACATTATAAAAAATTTAAATAATTATTTATTCCTTTTTTATGTCATAATTCAAATAATATGAAAAATTTTCATAAATGTTTTCTTATACTTAAAAATATAACAATAATTATGCAAAATAAGCCCGCAGTAAACATTAAAATTTAAACTGTTTTTTCATTTTTTGATTATTGTTACTCAATTCTTCTATCGAATTAATGTTATTTTTTAAATTCTAAGATATTAAGAAAACGTGGTATTGATATTTTCTCTTTTAACTCATCTGAAAGAAAAAAGTAATAAAGACTTAAGATAGATGAGGATATTTGCATTAAAAACTCTTTACTTTCTGACATGCGAAGTAAAAAAAAAAAAATTATAAACGCCAAAAAAATTCGAAATCGAGAGTTTGATGATTTTCTACATTAGAGTACCCGAATACGAAAAAAACATTTTCTGGAATTATATATGTCTGTCCCTTCGTCCGTCTGTAAACACATACCGATTTCGGTGTGTCGTCATTTTCTCGGCAATATCGACTTGCCGTGGTCCCCGATTCAGCGTAATAAAACTCGGCAGTTTCGGCCTTGTGTCCAAGGACTTGACCGGGGGACCAAACAAGGGGATGACACTTTTATTAGGGAGTACACTAGAAAATCTAGAGAAGAACACTGCCGCGCAGATGGGTAACGGAAAATTTCGGGATCTACAGAACAGTGGCAGCTCATTTCTTTCGTTGCTCTGAGAATTTATCTTTATTTATTTTACTACAGAAGGGAAAGTTTGCCCGAACCCCGGTCAGTTAACAATAGTCACGCCACGCATACCCCTGAACTCGGAGTCGGAACGGCTCCCTATCGGTGACATCAATGGTCTGTGAGAAAATTTAAAAACCAACTTAGTAAATAAAAGTTCACTTTGTTTTTTTTTTTTCGCGTTTCAATAAATAATTCTGCAAATGTTGTGGATGCGCAGAATAAAATAATACGTTCGATTACTTTTTCAAAATTTGCCGACTCATTTAGTCAATTTGCCGACTTCAGAAAGATCTGGGGGGG
>BGPR01020569.1:1733-27719 GCA_013235015.1 Araneus ventricosus | reverse complement strand
GTCCAGACAGTCATAAGATATGAAGCAGCTCTAGAAGCAATGGAAATCATTAAAATGCTGTGTGAACGAATATTAGACAGGTATGGTTTATTTGAAGAGACGAAAGAACCGGATCAAAGCCTTGAGCAAGCTGTTTCTAGTCTGATATGGGTGTCTCCGTACTTGAGATCAGAAATCGTTGAACTCAAAGATATTTTTAAGCAGTTGTCTGTGAAATACGGAAGTGATTATTCTAAATCAGCTTTGAAAAATAAACAACTGACAGTTAACCCAGAACTCATTAAAAGAGTAAAGCTGAATATTCCATCAGAGGACAAAATACAGGAATACCTGAGATATATAGCAAGTAAGTATTCTGTACCAGAAGACAGAAAAATTGAAATGGAAGTATATTTCTCAAAATCAGATTCATCTGAAAGTAAAAGTATAGGTCAAAATATCGATTTAGTAGAGAGTACAAGATTTTCCTCTGCATCAAGTGGCTCAGTAACTATGGAAGACGTTGAAGATTCAGAAACCTTTGAAGGATATGGAACTAGCGTACATGATGTATCTGTTAGCTGTAAGAAGGTCTTTAGCAACTTGAAATTTGTTAAAAACAGAAGACCCAGAATACGCTCACTACGAAACTTTTACCGCAACAATAACCTTCCAGACATACCTGAAGAAAATGAGGACGTGGAAACGGAAAATTCATTGCATGGCCGAGATCATGGCTTGATTCAGAAGATAAATGGCAATGATGATGACAATGTCAATAAAGGAGATACCATATCTGGTTCTGTTTCGGGGAGGCATCACATGTTCGGAACTCTCAATGAAAATAGCGAGAACATTTCAGATTCTAGAAATAAAGAAGTGCCTGCAGCAACTGAAATAAGGTCCAACTTTCTACTGTCTACTTATAAGAAAAAATGCAATTTAAGAGTGAAGATTCCTACCATTTACGAAAATGACTCTGGACTGGATTCTTTAGAAGATGAAAAACAGAACATTTCTAAGAAAACAGAATACAGCGATCTAATTCCTGGTAACACTCCAATGAATGATTTTGAAAATGATCCAACCTACGCTGATTTTGATCGACCTCCTTCTTATCAAGAAGTAGTTTGCAACACAACGGAAGATAATTTGTATGTTAGCCACCCTTACCAATTTGAAGTCGATATAAAACTGGAACGTTTTCCACAATTTCCCACATTGCCAACCTGCCCTACACTTGACGATATGTCTGAGGAGTGCTTTGACAATACGGGATCTTCACACATTGATAGTAATTCGGAAAAAGATGGCAGAACCTATTCAGATAGAAAGAAAACCCCTACATAATAGTGAATCTCACAGGAAGATTGCACTCTTCTAAATGTAAGAGGATACAATATGAAAAGTGTCAGCAGTTCTCATACATAATTACATACCTGCAAAATAAAAGGATTGGATATTATCGTAATTTGTTACCTTTTTTTTTGATACGTTTTTAACAATTTTCACTTTCTCAACTATGCTTAGAGAAATTATTGTAAACATCCAAAAATTTAACCGTGAGATTTTTTATGAATCTCCGTGTTTTTTACCTCCCTAAGTCGAAAAAAATCCAGTTCTGAAATTATATCTGAACAAATAATTAGTGTATCTGTCTTTCTGTCTGGCCGTCAGTCTGTGCGTGTGTATATAAACACGATAATTAGAAAAAATTATGTGAACTAGATGGAGAAAATTCGGCATGTGTCTGTTTCACCAAAATTGCAGGCACGTATCAGATTCTAGACAAAAACCCTATTAGGAAGGATGCACTCTTCCTAACACACATTCGAGTTTTCTCATTATAATATGAATATAAAAAATAAAATAAAAAAACGCCGCCACACGCACTGCAATTTATGTGAAATGAAAGCATTATAAAATGTTTAATTATTGCATTCTTTCCCTGCGCGTTACCAATCAAATCCAAAGAATATATTGTAATTAGGGTTTCTGATTTCCCGCCCTTTATTCCTTCCCGTGAATTTCCGGGAAATCCCGGGAACATTGCAGTCATTCCCGGGATTCCCGTGAATGCATCAAAATTTGAAAAAATCTTAAAATTTGTTATTTTCAAATGATATCAATAATAATTATACAAAAAAGGATATTCATAAATTCCAAAATTTATACTCCTTTATATATTCAGCTACAAAATACAAATAAAATATATTAATTATTCATTTTTAAAGTATGTTTTAAAAAAGCATAAGCAATCTATTCCTTTATCACTCAGCTTTGTTCTTAGATTTGTTTGAACATCCGGCAGCAGAAAATACCTTCTCTCAGCTTCAGTTGATGTTGGAGGAATTGTTTTCAAAATTTCACCCAGTTTTATAATATTTGATGATCGATTTTCTGTTGAGTCAAATAACTGCAATTTTTGCTTCATTATCTTGCTGAAGCTAGAACTCTTGCTAGTTGAACAGTTCAGAACCTTTTTCTTTGAACGGATCACTTTTTCGAATTTTACGTACAACGTTAAAGATTTCTCTTCCAAAGTTTCCGTGCTTTCTTCTCCTGAGCGCGAACAGTTGGACAGTCTTCCACGCAAAAAATCTTGTCATAATTATTTTAGCTTGTTGAATCAAAGAGTTTTATTTGGTAAACACGAAAGATCAATAGTAAGCATCACACTTCCTCCCAAAGTTTAGATATTGCTTTAATCCAACTAAACCGACATTGCATCTCTCACTAATTCTATGGACCAGTTGTTCATCACCATCTATCGTCTTTTGGTCAAGATAACTCCCTGAATATGGAAAATCTCGTTAAAGGATGAAATTTCTTAATGATTCTGGTTTATGCTACCGTGGGAACTTCTGAAATCCTTCTTCAAATCCTGAAAAACTTCAAAGTATAGATTATATATTTATTTGAATATTTAATATGAAATATCACATATTTTTCATTTGCACTTTATAATAATTCAGTATTTAAAATTACAATAATTCTTTTTTGAGCCCCATGTCTCAAAGTAAAGTCGCTTTTCAAGTCAATTTTACTATCAGCTATTTTTCTTTTCAGAATTCCAGTACAACTAGATTGAAAACAGGTTTTTTTCTTGTGTGTGTCCTTTAATAACTTGTAACAAATCTTTTTGAGGAAAGTTTGACTGAGACTACATGGTATATTCTCCTGGTAGACTTTGAGCCAAACTATTATGAATATTGGTTTATTTTTGCAGTTTCTTTTGTCATTCTGGTAGGAAGATTCATTTTTTATCACTGAACTAATGAAATCTGCTTCTACTTCACAGACTTGATAAACAAAAAAATAGAATAGATTTTTTCAAGAAAATACACAGCAGATCACTCCATATTCGGTTACCCACGAATCATAATAATAATTTTAAAACCAGAAACCTGTCAATAGTCAGAAAATGGATTTGTATTAAAGAAGAAAATGTTAAAGATGATTTTGAATTCTTTCAAACTAAAAATTAAACTATCTATATTTGAGATATAAATTATAATTATATATTGTATTGAACAGATATATACATTTATATTGTATATATATTTGAATGAAATTATATAAAAATTTTTAGATCTGAAAGGATTTAAATGATCTTTAGCATGTTCATCTGAAAACAAATATATTTTATGAAAATTGAGTAGCATTTATTGATAGAATTAATAAATATTATGATTCCTGGCTTACTAAATTTGGACAGAACTGTTGTTTAGCGTTCTCTCACCAACCACGTTTGCTGATAATTTTTCCCGTCTAAGTTACGGCTTTTATTTCTCTTCAAGTATGTTTCCTTCTAAACTATAATCAAGACACTTTTTGAATTTGTTTCTTTAAGTGTCTTTTTTTTTCTTTCGAAAGAATCATTTTTTGCTCTTGACCGCCAAAATAGCGGAATGCAGCTTGAGATTTCTCAAAAAGACACTTCTAGATGTTCTCGAGTTTTTCAAGGCAGTTTAGTATCCAAACACTCTTCCTTCTAGAACTGAAACTAAACCGAAAAGAAGACAGTTTTTCTTGAAATATTTTAAAACTTGCAGCAGATGTTCTTGGAGAATGATTCAGAATCCCATTTTGTTCTTGATTGAAAAAATATAGAAAAAGAGCTATGGATGGCATTTCCAAATAAACTTTTGTCTTTCATTTCAAGATAAGGCCAAGTGACTAAGGATGTGGAAAAATTATTTTTAAAATATGTTTGCCGTTGCTCTTGTACACAAATAATCGTCGAATTCTTGAAGGCATTTGGCAGCTCGTAAAAAAAAAGGATTCAGAGATATATCACGCTATATTCTTGTCTTTCGTTTCATCTTTCGTGTCCTGCAAAGTGCATTAGAAATGTTTTTAGTATAATTCCGGGTAAGTATTTTTCTTTAGACTTTGTAAAACTCCTTTGATGAAAGAGAGCTTGAAAAGTAAAGAAATCCTCCCAGACCAGCAGAAGAATTTCAGAATTAGATGTAAAATTATAAGAATATAAATCGGCTTAAGGTTAACCAATGTCTATTTTTGTTATTCTTCTTAAATTCTTATAACTTTACTCAGGTTTCTTTGTTTCGAAGTTCTTTCGAGAAATCATAGATATTGATATGGATTTTTTCAATAGTGACCCTGCATTTGCTCACTAACTAATTTAAGGAAATATGTATACATTCTGGAATTCCTTGTGGTGTCAATCTTCAATTTTTGAAATTTTAGGCAACTTTTAACTTTCTTTTCATTTTTTAAATGTTCTTAACCAATCTGATATAAAGTGCTGATAGGATATATTTTTTAATTCAGAAACATTTCATGATATATTTTCTTTCAGAGTGCTTTTAGAAAGGTCTCTCATTTTAAAGAAATTTGATTCATTGAATGTGTATTAAATGCAATATTTATATTTAATAATACGTTGTTATTTAATACCTTTCAGAAAAATGGGTTTCCGTGCTTAATTTTTGTTTTTAACCTCTTCAAATCAATTTTTAAATAAATATCTCATGAAGAATTTCTTCCTGCTTCTGTTTTCTTGATTATTCATTTCCTTCATTTAACTTTTTACCAATTTTCATAGTCATTGTATATCGCGCAATTGAAAAATAGAATTTTTAAGAAGATTTTAAAGTGATAAACATGCGTGCTTAATTAAAAAAATGTCCAATTGCTTGTAAGGGAATTTTCGTTATTATTTTTTAAAAATGTTCTTCATGTTTCTCAACTTTTTCTTGAAATACGGAAGCTTTTTTTCTTTCTTTGTGACTTTCGCTTCATCTTCCACATTGACATGGACGTCATAGTTATAAGAATTTCCAGCATACAAGAAAGAACTTACACAGTTATTTTGTGCATTGATAGTTTTTTCAACAGATGAGGCTGGACTTTCCAATTCGTCGTAAGACGGCACCTTGCATAATTAAGGTTTATTTTCATTTTCATGAACTTCAGATATATTTTCTAATTATGGCTTGAACTTTATCTTTCTTCTCTGGAAAGTGTCCTTATTTTAATGGTATTTAATGAACTCTTTTTTCAGTGGAATTGTAGGCTTCGGTTTTTGTTTCTTCAAAGGCACAAACACTTTGGATGAATTTCGAATGATGTCAGTTTGAGCTTCTTTATGCAAACAAAAGTGCGGAGATGTTTGAGTTTCTTTATTATCATATGCTTGCAGAAGAGTTTGGACTTATTTTTCACTCATGATTTCGGACACTGTTTGCATGGATTTTACATTAAATTCTTTTTTTTGAGCTTGCATCACTTTTAATCAATACAGTTTGAGTCGATATTTCAAGACAGTGAGTAGATGCCTGAATTGATGCTTCAGTTGGTTTCTGTACTGTTTGAGTGCTTTTTTATTCAGTCTTTTGTCCATCTGTCTGACAAAAACCATCTTTCTGTCCATGCAGTTTATCTTTCAAGGCTTTCATTAAATCGAGTTGATATTTACGGTTGGCACGATTCAACAAGCAAGAAAGTATCCAAATAAAAAGCCAAAGGGATCACGTCGTAAAGATCTCCAACTATTATAAATTTTGTCATGATCCAGATCCGTGGAGTGATTGCCATTAAAGCCACCTGATTTGGAATCTCCATGGTATGGTACGAAGCTAGCTTTGGGCAAAATAGGAAGATGAAAATAGGTATCCACGCAATTAACACAAAGAATTAGTTTCTATTTTTAACGTAAATTCTCATTATAAATCGCATTTCTGAAAATCAGCCTTACATTTTCAATTCACTATATGATCTGTGATGAACAACAGCCCAATTTAAGAACATTGTTTATTTTGATACTTTGTTGAAACCTGCAACACTGAAGCAATGAATTGATTATTTAACAACAATCCAATACCAAAACTGTTTATTTATTTAAAAATCTTATTTCTGAAATTATAAATTGTTACTTTTATTGTTAAGAACACAATTATTGATACTTTTTCCGTTAGCGAGGCAACAATCGTCGCCAAATTGGTGATGCCTAAATACTGGCGCCAATTTTCGCCAAGCACTATGCGGACATAGGTACTGGTATAGGTTGTTCATGGTATCTTTGGTGCAATTGTTATTTTCGTTGGCGCTTTAGCACTGGTGCTGTGCAAGCGGAAAATTAGTCATTTATTTATAGTTTTAGGTAAGAATTTCTTTTTCACAGGAAAGGGTCTTTCAAAGGAGCAGAATTTAATTTTCTATGTCAATAAAGTTTTTTTGCGCCGAGAGAGATATCTGCGAAAAAATTATATAAAACACCAACAATAATATCATTGAATTCAACACGAGAAATAATTGAAATTTTATAGAAACTGCTGAAAAAAACCCAGTTTTGAAAATATTTATACATCCCTAAAGGCCATTAAAGAGAACAAACTAAGAATAAAAGATATATTAAGTAATATGTAGAATTAAAAATATTTTAGAAAATATAATTAATGACCAATTCACTGGAAAGTTCACAAATATCTTATTTATTTTAAGAAATCACAAAACAGGGTGTCCCATAATTATAGACATTAAAGACATATTTAACGATGTATGTAATGACAGACGTATTTAAAGATGTAAATAGAGTTTACAATATTTTTTTCACTTCAAATAATAAATGATAATCTATAGAACACAAGCGAAAATTCTAATTTTTACGAAAAATTTTCTAATCTTTACAAAAATAGCACATGCAATTTCATTAGAGTAACCAGCACATTCTGTGTGAGTTAATTTTAGCAAATAGTTTACAAATATTGAATACTATTCCATATTTGTCATCCTACTGGTATTCCATATTTATTGCCTAATGGACATTTGTTTTGGGAGATCATAAATATGGATCCAGGAAACGAAACATAGATGGATTATAGACAAAAAATAAACCTCAAAATGTGACCTCTTAGCCCATATAAGCATCACAAACCAAGAAATAAAAGTTAAATGCGGAAATAATAAGAATAAAATGACTTGCCAAAATTTACACTTTCCAGAAAAGCGAAAATGCTCGTAATAAAAACGTGGTTATAGCTACAATAGGCACAGACAACACTAACCTAATGGCGGCTCAATAGGAAATGTTTCGCAGTGTTTCTTCTAAGTTACAGCTCTGAATAGAGGATAAATCGACGTATTCCATATTTATATCTCTATTCCATATTTGTTGTCTTTCCTCTAATAAAAATGTAGACATTATAATTAAAAGCATTTAAAATTATATTAAAACCTAATGATTGGCAAGTCGGGGTGTCCGAGAATTGATGGACATATTTTAAAAATTAATAATGTTTCATCTACGGTTTTTTAAAAATGAGAGAGCATTAAACATTTTTTTTCAGATAGGTAACACGCCGTTTTGGTGGTCTAGGGGATCGTAAATTATGGCAATCTCCAATTTTTTTAGAGCCATTATCTGTGAAAATATAAAAACGAAAAGAAAAATAAAAGCATTTATTTGTAGAGAATTTTACACTCTTTAATTTGCTAATTCTCATATAATGTGAGAACTGAAGAATTTTCGAGATATTAAAGAAAAAAGAAACCAGAAAACACGCATCGGCTTCTGCTGATCGGTAGCCATTGCGAATGGAAATCTGTCACCGGTGACTGACACTGAACTATCTAATTAGATGACCCCTTCTCTACTATAGTTAAGAGATAGCATTTTTTTTCATTATTAAGCAAGACGAATAAAGAGATTTGTCGGAAATTGGGGAGAAAAACAAGCTACCGGAATTTGAAAAAGACGTACAAGAAATGACGCATTTTCTTCAGAAACCTTACAACTACTCTATTTTTACATTTAGTCTTCCTCGTGGCATTCTCTTTGAGGTACAATAAAATGAACCATTCGCGGTTCGACGCTAATTTCTTTTTGTAAAAATCCCTCCTAACTCAAGCGAACATACACAAGGGAAAAAACAATAATAAAAATTTAAATAAGATGGAGCAATTTCAGATTATTTTGTATCAACAAGAATATTGATGGCTTATCATATTGTACACTGCAGTGTCGTAGCGACAGGGGCAAGCGAGGTATGGACGAGTTTTCTATTTTATTTATTTGGGGTAATATAGAACTTCCGCTATACCGAAAGATTTCCGTGTAATGCTTCGTCAGTGGAATCTTCACAATTTCAACACTCTGTTTGAAGATATTTAATTAATGCTTAACTCTTTGAGGACGACTGTCACACGGGTGTGTGTGCATGTCTCATGTCCATCTAACCGGTACGGGTACTGTAATGGTATCAGGCACGGGGACATGGGGCGGCGTTCTGTCACACTGGTGTGCCAGCTGCTCGTAGCGTTAAGGTGCTGCTGTCCTCAAAGAGTTAAAGTAGAGTTTTTTAATGTTATGGCTTCAGGATATTTTTGAAAATATTAAATTTGATGTTCCTATTGCTGTAGTTCCAATGTTTACTTAAAATAAGAGCCTCATTTTGTGGAAAGGCTCCCAGAATTGTTAGTTTCCGGTCTTTTTTGGCGACTTCAAAGGTTTATTTGGCGGTTAAATTTTTAACCAAACGATTTAAATAATTGGGGTTAAATTTTGATACAGTATCCAAATGGATTTGGCGATTACTTAAATCGGAAGGTTACCTGAAAACGGAAGTGGATCCTGAGTATGGAAGTTCTGTAAAACCAAACTAAACGAAACAGATAACTCGCCCATAGGTGCCCAGGGCACTAGTCTTAGAGGGCGTCATGGAGTCAAAATATTACTGCGTTTATGTCACATTTTAAATCAAAATATGATGAGGGGAATAAAAATACTACCTTTCTCCGGGCGCCATTTACACTTGCTAAGCCACTGGTGACGATTAGGTAAAAAAAAGCATTTTATTTCCCTGTCACTACTTACCCTCGCTACATCACTGGCCATGGTGACAAATATAAATGCGTTTATGTCACATTTTAAATCAAAATATGATGAGGGGAATAAAAGTGTTACCTTTCTCTGGACCCCATTTACACTTGCTAAGCCACTGGTGACGATTGGGTAAAAAAAATCATTTTATTTCCCTGGCACAACTTACCCTCGTTACATCACTGGCCATGGAGACAAAATTTTAATGCGTTTATGTCACTTTTTAAAGCAAATATGATCAGGGAGCGAAAAAATGCTATGTCCCGAGAGTCATTTTCACAGGCTAAGTCGCTGGTGATTATTGGGAGGGGGGAGGCAAAAAAATTATTTTATGACCCGGGAGCTACTTACCCTCGCTGCGCCACTTCACAAGGACATGCCGAAAAAGACTTTTTTCGAAGTTCGACTAGGCTCATTGTGACAGAGTTGTCTTTCGGTGCCAGTAGTTCACTGATTTTTACTTTCCCATATACGGAGAATACAAAGAGAAAGTATTGTATTCGTCAAAAACTTCGAACTCGAGATAAAAACCCAGCGGGAGTGGTCTCCCAAAACTTTCTCGTATCCGCCCTAACACGGGTGGGGAAAAAAATACACCAAGCGCCAGTAACATACGCTATTCCCTAAAATAGGTGGGGAAAAATGCCCGAATCCGTCGCAAACTTTTTTTGCGTCGTAGAATGGCGAAGAAATCGAATATGCAATTTGAAAGCCTTTTTTTCAACCGATTGAAACGAAAATCGGCACAGATGTAAAATTATGTTAGCGGATCTCATACCAATTTTTATTTATCAAAGTCATATCGTTTAGGAGTTATCGTGTTCACATGTATGCGATTATACAGACCGACAGACAGTCAATCCTTTGACGGATTTGGTCCAAAATTTGATACGGACCTACATTCCTTATGATAAAACTGTGTACCAAATTTTATCTATTTAAAATTTTGAGTTATCGTATTCACATGGGCACGGACGGACAGACAAACAGACAATTTTCCCGTGGACGGATTTTCTCCAAAATTTGATAGAAAGTGGGAAGATTTTTGAGCCTGTTAAGCCAGGAAGCAATGTTGTCACGGTTATTTTCTACTTTTTTAAAAGGGAGATTAAGAACAAACAGCTGCAGTGATTTAAAATAAAAGAAATAATTATGGCTAAATTTGGAGGGGAGAGGAGGGCGCAGTCCCATAGCACCCCTTGGAATCGCCACTGGTTCCGAAAAACGCCAAAGAGGGTAGGCAATGCATGCAATGGATGGTACCGACCATTATCGTCAATGAGGCTTACATTTTCTTATTAGCAACAAAGCAGTCTTGAAAGGCTTTCCTTTTAACTCCACGCAACGTCTGTTGACTCACTCACTATGCATTTGACGCATTTTTATCTAATAGACTTGTTGAATAGCGATTTTTTTATTACGTCCATCGCTTGCCGCCTGCCCTCCATAAGTGAAAATTTCAAGCCATTTGCGACATCTGAAAGTTTTTAACAAAAATCTTTAATTCACTGAACTACTTGCACAGAAGCAACTTTTACGCCGTGAGACGAAACGAATTTCGATGAAAGTGCTTTTTCAGCCCATCCTAATACAGACCCTTATGTCAATTTTAAGAACCATCAAAATGCACAATCTCCGATCATGTGGTGACTATCAGAACATCGAAGTGAAATTTGTCTTTTCATATCAATTAATACAAAATTACAAAAATGTATAATATCACAACTACGAAACTTTCCTTTCCCTAGTAGAGTTAAATTATTCTCACGTCATGCATATTAACTGCGTCTGTCCACTTTAATTTTGGTATCGAGTGTGTATCTTGCGGAAGAAAAAATGACTTGACGTCACAGGAGAGCGTAAGACAACGTGCTTAGTTATGTTTGTTCATATTAACTACGATGTCTCGTAAGGTAGATGAGCCAAAGGTGGCCAGCATTCCTAAGGTAGCCCACCCCCAAAAAGTAGAATTAATTTAATTTTTTATTACAACATGGTGCTACTGCATTGTAAATCATGTATCTGTAGTGCACGTGGCTGAATTTGAAGAGATCACCTTGATCGGTCTCCATGGTATGCAGTGATTTCACTTTTGAGGGGTAGTTGTTCTAATTTCCAGGCAAGAAGATATTTTAATTTACATGTGTTTAAATTCTTAGAACTTTGAGTTATGATGCATTTTCTGAAAGTTTATTTCTTTCTCTTTAGCAACATTTACTTCATTTCTAATAAATTTATCGTATTATAGTTTTAAGGCGTGCAAATGGTGGCTAAGGTGTCGGGCCACCTTAAGAAACAAATATGGAAATCAATGTAGTAAGGGTAATTTTCAAAATTTCTACTTAAATATCTGAAAAAAACTTATTACCATTTATTGTTAAATTTATAACAATAAAAGTTATATTTTTATTTAATTATTGAATAATAGTTATAGTTTTACTTGCATATCAGAAAAATCTCACGAAATCTAAAAGAAATTTTTGTTAATTCTTGGCCTAGTTGTTGTTATAAGTATAAATATAAAGTATTGAACATTGTAATGCTCTTCTAAAAGTAAAAATAGTTTTCCGAGTATTTTTTTTCACATTTTAAAAGTGATTTCAATATATGGGCCACCTTTGGAACGCTATGCGCCAAAGGTGGCCCACCAGCTACAATTTTGAAATTGTATTATAAAAATAATTAAATTTTATTTTACAAAGAAAAGTATACTTAATATGTGTTAGAGATTAGCGTAAAATTTTACAAAAAAATATTTCAGCCTCACACACCTAACCAGAAAATTTTGAAAAATCGTCAAATCTTAACTATGGCCACCTTTGGCTCACCTACCATATATATATTGACTGCACTGAATGCTTCCAGGTATATACTACGAAAGGTCGTTCATAACGATCTCAAAATTGAACCTATTTCGCAATTTATTAAAAATGCCTCAACCAACTCTTTCGATAAAATATCACAGATTCGCGACGAATGCTTCAAAGACCAACAAGCAGCTATTTTATATTGACTGAATTGAAAGCTCCCTGGTGTGTAAGATGAAAGATCAATCATAGCGATTTCAAAATTGGACATATTTTGGAATATATTAAGAGGACCGAAATACATTAAAGCCACGATTCCCAACCTTTTTGGTTGTGCGGACCATCTGTTGTGTAAAACATATTTTGAGGCCCACTAACTAAATATACGAGCAAAAAAAAAAAATACAAACACGTATATTTATATATATATTACAGGAACGCAAATGTCAGTAATTCTTAAAATTCTAACTCTCTAATTCTCTTCCCTAAACTTTATCGTACACTCCTAACACATGTGGAGAGAAAAGAAGCTTAAAGGCAGTAAAACGAGCAAGCGTCTAACGCAGTGGAGAAAAAAAAAGCTTGGGGATCGGAAGCTTGGAGGCGGAAGGTGTGGGTAGAAGCGGAAAGAATTAGCACAAGTGAATCGCGCAATTACAGCCACGCGTTATTGTGTGATGAGAAAAGACAAATAGGCGATTTGAACAACTTTTTTCCGACCTATTGAAACGAAAATTGGGAACGGATCTACAATTAATGTTAGCAGGCCTCGTACCAATTTTTATTTATCAAAGCTTTAGGGTTTACGAGTTATAATGTTTAGAAGTATGCGATTATACAGACCGACAGACAGTCCACCCTTTGACGGATTTGGTCCAAAATTTGATACGGACCTACATTCCTGATAATAAAACTCTACCAAATTTTATCCATCTAGCTATTCAAGTTTTTGAGTGATAGTGTTCACATGAACGTGGACAGACAGACTTCTCGTAGACGGATTTTGTCCAAAAATTTGATAGAAACCTACAAATGATGTTTCAAGATCACATACCAAATTTCATCCTCGTAGATCTAATAGTTTTCGAGTTATCGTGTTCACAGACAGACAGACACAC
Organism: Araneus ventricosus; assembly: GCA_013235015.1. Taxonomy (NCBI): domain Eukaryota; kingdom Metazoa; phylum Arthropoda; class Arachnida; order Araneae; family Araneidae; genus Araneus; species Araneus ventricosus. The sequence goes on along the minus strand of BGPR01020569.1, from coordinate 14,469 downwards.
ACACACAGACATAATTCCAAAATTGTGTTTTTTGGACTCAGGGAGGTCTAAAACGTGGAGATCGGTCAAAATGTCGAGTTCGAATTTTTTGACGATTACAATACTTTTTCTTTGTACACTTCGTTTACGAGAAAGTAAAAATCGAGTGAAGGCTCTTGCAGCTCCCCTGACTTCGACTCTTATCTAGTTTTCCGCGGCCCATGGGTTGGGAACCACTGCATTAAAGGATAAATTCTTTCGATAAATACTCAGATTCGTTACGATTTGCTTCAAAGACCATATGAAGCTGTCCTCAGCTTCGGAAAAGACAGAGAGCTTACTGGAGGCATCATTTGAAAATTTCTTGTCTGTAAAATGATGCAGGATCATCCAAATCTATACCCATTTGGATGATTAAAATTTCTCTAAATTTTACCTTTCAGCCTAAAGTTAATATGTGCTTGCTAAACGCGTCTTATATCTGAGACTCTTCCAAAATTTTTATTAAGAACTAGTCAGTCCTCAATAGTAAGGCACGAGCAACAACAATCACATTAAGTTTCTGTAAATTACCCTCCGACAATCCTTTAAATTTAAATTAATCATAAACATTCAGAGAGTCACCTTGACATTATTAATTCAAAATTTTTATCTTTTAAACAAATTAAAATCCCCTATTCAAAATTCTAATGTGGAGGTGAGCGTGATTCAATAACTGCACAGAACTCCGTAACTTACACGTCGTTTGCCTTTTGCTAAATTGACTGAATTCTTAAAAGAGATATTATAAAAAGCATTATCTGACGATAAATCTAACATATGAAAAAGCAATCGATTTAAAGATGTGTTTTTGATGTAACATTACTATGGATCAACCTATCCGATTAAATCAGTTAGGAGCATTATTAGTGGACATAAACGTTCTAATTATTTAATTCAAAAAAGATACAAGTCGCCATGGGCGACCAGCTGTTCTCCAGTAATATTAATGGCCTGAGGCTATCCTCGCGACTTGGCGAAATAATTTGGCGAATTGGCAGATGCAGAGGCCGAGGGACTCTGATATATTTCATGCCGAAGAAGTCAGGCATAAAATTGTGATAAAGCAGAAGCTGTAGCATATGAGCAGGGCAGAGCATGAAAACAGACCAAGAATGCATAAAAGGTATTTATTATAAAGTCAATCGATCTCACCCCACAGGGCATCTGGACACATAGTCCGTCAGTGCAGATACAGAAAAAGAGTAAAGAGGGAATCATCCTCACACAAACGCAACACACACATATATATACAAGTGAGAAATTTGCATAAAAGAAACGCCAATCACAGAACTCATCGAAATCTACATGAGCTCCGTGGCGCACTAGAGCACTGAAAATTCGAACCCGATCTCAAAGGACCGATAGATAGTATCAGACTCTACCAAAGTTTTATTTTGCGAAATATCTCGAAAATGGAGGGTGGTGGGTGGCGGGCAACCGTTGATGATGTATCTAGACGTCATAGGGGTCTATTCTGGTACCCCCGGTTGGGTTGGGAGACGTCACTTTTCCCGTTGTTAATGTGCGGAAAAAGGGACCCGAAAAGCTTTCATCTGAAATAAAAATTCTTGAAATAGGTGCAGTGATTGGGGCTGGAGGACTCTATCAAGGTTTTTTCACCATAGAGAATGTACAGTGGAGAAGTATTTTTTACAGGCGACCCTGATGACATATACAGACTTCATAGACTTCGGTTCAGTGGTTGGGTTGGGCTAATGAACATCTGGTTTTGCCAAAATATTTTAAATATGTAGATTGAATAAGAGACTTCTTTCTTCACTTTTAATAGAATTTTAATTCAAAATCGCAAATGAGATCAATGGAGTGGAATCATGCTACGTCACAATTACCTAACAAAATAAGTGTGCATTTTACTTAAAATAAAACTGCTTGTTGTCTTACCCTGATCTGTGACGTCACGTACTTTTTTTTGCTGCAAATTGCACTGTGGATTCCAAAATTAAACCCTTGCGCCGTAATTTATGCAAATTATGTGAGCATGAATTGGTTCCGTTAGGAACAAGACATAAAACGCTTCGAAAAAAATAATAATTATCAAGTTGGCAGCAAAGACAAATATTTTTATCTTCGCGTTTACTATTTATTTTTTTCTCTCCAAAATAATTTCAAGTTTGAAATGATACTAAACAATTGAAGCATTGATCAGTCATGCTCATATTTCGTTACACATGTTTTGAATTTAATTACTTAAATATATATATTTAATTTAGCTTAATTATTTGATCAATCTTAATGAAAAATCGGAAATCTAGATGATTTTATTATATTTTTTACTCTTTTTCTTTCTGTTAGATCTGATAGAAATGTTTGTTACCAAAATTTTTGGACCTCATTTTGGGGTCTTACTATTAAAGTAACCTCGTTTCTAGCTAAATTCTTTTATATCAGACTTGACCAGCTCCTGGTGACATCTAGCGTGCATAACGCTACTTAAATGATGATGCAGAAGAATAATTGAGAATTTTATTCCAAGTGCAGAATTTTTGATAATTTAACAGCAGTAAAATATTCTGAATATACAAATCATTATAATTTTTAAAAATAAATCCCAAATTAAAAATAAAATGTCCAAAATCGAAAAAGCTCTTTTAGTTAGAAAATTTAACGGAACATATTACAATGCTTCCCACGGCAAACTTAAAAACAATTACTATGCAATGGTTACTAATGGAGTATATAATGTACAAGATGAGGAAATATGATGAAAATAAATCATTGAAAAATTAAATAATAGCGCAGAAATACACATAATATCGCACAACATATAAAAACACACAAATTGTGCACAAGAAACAAAGCAAAACGGATTGATGATAAGAATACGAATAATAAGATACGAACAGATTAATAAATTTTCGGATAAACTTTAAAATTTTATGCGTTTAAATAAATATGACTCATAATTTGTTCGAACACCAAACTACCATTTCGAAACACCTGCCGTGAAAAAAAGGAAACAAAGAAGAAAAAAAATTTTCTATCAATGAAAACAACAATTTTCTCAAAAAAAAAAAAATGAATGACGCCGATTGGATTTTTGTATTCTTGCCAGAATTTCAAACACATTTACTAATTCAGAATTTTCGGTAGTATTTGTAGCATTTTAATGGAACGTTTCTGTTTAAAATGCTTTATGACACAGAAATGAATAAAGTAACCAATTTTTCGAAATTATTATTTTATTCAATCAAGATTTGTAGACTGTCCAATTTTTTAAAACAGCCAAAATATTCTAGAAAGTAAGTGTGATTTTTTTTTTTTTGTTTACTGTAAACACTAAATGGAATAATAGAATGAAGAAACGAAGTCAACGGTGCTACAAAATATTTTATTCGATGTTCACTATCTAATAATAGAACTTTAATCTAATAAACTATTCATAACGAAACTAGTTTCCGAGAACATAAAATAAATGAATTTTTGTCTTAAACTTGCTAATAAGAAGGATGAACAGGAAAGAAGCAGTTTACAAGTATACTGACATCTTTAGAATTTTGAATGAAGCAAATTGAAAATGTTAAAATAAAAATATAATATATAGTGAAAATATTATTCTGATTCTCATTTTAAACGTTTAATAACTAATGTTCTGTACCTGTAATATTCTGAAATTATGATCCCAATTTCATCACTTATCTACAGTTTAAATATGTAATGTCAGGGCTTTTTAAATTTCTTTTAAAGAAAAATTTTATTTCCTCGTAAAAAAACTCCTCGCTGAATTCATGCCTCAAAATCTTGAAACTTTTGAAATAATACTGATGTATTTCAAAATTTCCAGAAACACTTTTAAATTTTAAGTCTCAGTCCTGACAACACATTTCACTACTTGTAATTATATTCACAGCTCAGTGTTGACATAAAAATTGTAGAGGCAACCTAGTCATTTTGTTAGTCAGATGGCAATATATGAAATTAAAACATATGACAAAAGAAAATTAAAATTAGTACTTAGTCAAATACTTAGTCTCCAAACTTTTTAAAGGAAAAAAAAATCACCACCGTTATTATTCTAACTTATTTTTCTATTCAAAGAAACTAAAATTTTTTTTTAAAGTTTTATTTGAAAGAATTTTGATATGTACATTTTTGGCGTGACTTAAGATATCTTACAAATCCTACACAATGCTTTTAAAACACTTCTTAACTTAAATAACCCATGAAAATAAGTAAATATTTTAATTGAAAGAGGAATAAAACTCTTTGCTTTTATGTTTTTTTCAAAATAAATTTTCATCTAAAAAGTAAACTGCCACTTTCATATATCTATTAAGAATGCATATAGCCCTCAAAATGTGAAAAAAGTATGTAATGGTTAAGTTACATTCTAACAAGTTTTCTATCTTCAGTACAAAGCAACATAATCTCAAAACCTATTCGTACTACCCTTAAAAATAATTTAATGAAAATACATTTAGCATCAGGATTCATTGTTAGGTTTTGCGTTGTTTGCACGATTTAATTTGGCCCAAGGTGTGCATGAATGTCTAACATCGTATTTTATTTGTTCCCCAACATTTGACTGAGCCTTTTCATCGTCACGTTTTGAAATCTTGCCTGTTGAATCCAGGTGAAATTCAGAATTCATGTTTTTCTTATATAATAACGAATCTGGTAAAGTGTCTTTCCTTTGCAAACTTTCGGCTTGGCAATGTTTTTGAGAATACATATATTTCGAGCTTGGCTCTAACACAGGTGTTGTAGATTCTCTGCTTGAAGAAATGAACTTTGTATTTTGTCTCTTGGGTGATTGAGCATTTGGATTATCAGCACATCCAAAGAACGATTTTTGAAAATCCGTATCATCATTTCTCAAATCAGAACTCGTGCACCAAGTTGGAAGAAAATGTTCTTTTGAAATTCTCTTGTCAATGAATGGGTTTTCATTTCTTTTCAAAATGTGATATTTCGGTTGAGTTTTTTTATATGGACTCTCGTCTCTTTTGATGGCAATATTTGTCTGAAAGTCATATCTCCTCCTTGATTGGTTATCGAACATATTTACGTCATTATGTCTTGTTGGTAAGGATCGAGTTGATTCTTGATTGGAAGTTTTTATTAATTTTTCTTGATATGGTTTGTAAGGTAACGAATTATTTTGCTCGGTCCGAAATTCTCGGAAATTTTCAAATCCTGGAGATTTTTCAGCTGATTTTTCTCTGATTGATTTTGCATTATTCCTAGTTTCACGCCTCCTCACCAGCTTAAAATGTGCATCATTGTCTTTTTCTGATTGTTTCTTTTGTTCCAGCCATATCCTTCGGCGTTCAGTCTTTCTTTGCACTGCTCTTTCTAACAAGCGTTTTTCTCGTTCTTTTTGTATAGTCCTGAGAAAATTCATATAATCCTTTTCATATTCTAATTTTCTACGTTCTGAAATGTTTAGCATGAAAGCATTTAAGTCATCTTTCATAGATAGCATTCTATTTTTGTCTTCAATAAGACGGGATCGTTCTTCATTAAGTCTTTGAATTCTGCATTTTTCGTCATGCTCCCACATTTCAAGAGCCTTAATTGTAGCAACTTCATACTCTTGTTTAAGAAGCGGTATTTCTTCAATTCTTTTAGCTCGCTCCATGTGGTTAATAGTTCTTTCTTGTTTACGTAATCTTGTCTGAAATTCTTTCTTCTCACGCTTGATATATTCAATATGCTTAGAAAGTAAACTATCTGGATCGACAGACGATAATTCATTTAGTTCTAACTTTTCAATCATTTGTCCTAGTTCTGATTTTTTCAAATTTTCTATTTTTTCACGCAATATTTGATTCTTAATTTTCTCTTCTTCAAGGATTCTACGTTGATAAGCTCTTTCCTCTGCTTCTTTCCGTAATCTATATCTTTCAGTTGCTTCTTGTTTCGACTGCTGCTCAGCAAGCCTCTTCCTTTCTTCTTTCTCTTTTTTAATTTGTAAGTTTTCAAGCATTTCTTTATACTTCTCAATAAGTTTCTTTCTCTGTAAAATGCGCCTTCGCTCTATATTTTGGCTTTTAAAGTATTGTTCTTGTAAATGCATAGCATGTGCTACACTTTCAAATTTGAAACTATCCGGTATAATTAAATTCTTTATTTTATTTAAGGAGTTTAGAAGACTCGTCAACCAATTCAAATTTTGATTCTCTGGCAATTGATGGAATTCGGGCCCACCTATAGTACTTTCACTCTGAAACAAACAGAAGCTATTGTTAAATCGTAAGCTTTTATTAGCTTGATCTATTCTAACTGGAATATTATACCTACGAGCAGAATCAACGACGAATCTTTCTATAAAACACGGTTCAACAAAAGGTACTAATGAAAAAAATTTGCTCAAGGTAAGTGTTTCGTAAATCATAGACAACTGCGATAATAAACGAACGGTTGATACCGCAAATAATGATGGGAAGTACTGTTTTGATGTAATTTGATTATCCAATTCGCTAATCGAATTTATTGATTTTTTTAGTCTAACATTCATATTTAAAGGATCGACTTCGTTTTCTAAAAGATTAAAAAGATCTTGAATCTCAGGATGAGAAGACTGAAGAATATTATAAATATTTAAATTTTTCATTAATAATTTTCTAGTTGGTATGTTTGAAAAATTAAGTAATGATGACAACAGACGTTGTTTTTTTACAATTATGGCTGAGTTATTTTCTGTAACTGAGTCTAGAATATCTGAATCGAATGGAATAGACAGAACAGCCAAGACAACTCTCGAAGACAGCGCGGATGTCTCTGAAGTAAAGGTCTTTTTAACTTCTTTGGAGAATAAAAAATATTGAAAGAGAGCGGCAGCATGAAACAAGAGATCACTACCTTTCCAAAATAGTATCGATAACTTTTCATAGTAAATTGCCATTACTTTAGAATTTATAGTCTGTTTAACAATACTCATCAAAAAATGAATGTCTTCGGCAACTTTGAAAGCGTCGTGCCATAATTCCAATTCAAGAGCTGTGTTTAACTCTGAAATCCCAGTTTCCAGGTACAGTGTAGTTACTTCAGAGTTTTTATCATCCGTGAAAAACTCAGCATGACGCTTCTGCAAATAGTTAACATGCATTTTTAATGAATTGCAGAGCTTTCGGAATTCTGTTTTGCGGGAATATTTCAAGCAAAATTTGAACGCACTTTGAACTATGTAGTGATAAAACTTTTCAAATTGAGTGTTTCTAAGAAGTTCCACACAAATCCGATAGCATTCCCACTTAAATTTAATCCACGATAACAGCAATATTTGTTTACGTCGAGTTTCACTTTCGTCGGAACAGGAAATTTTCATCAAACTCTCAGGGGTCATTGCTTGATCAAGGGAACAAAAATCAACAAGAGATGTTTGTAAATCTTTGATAGTTGTTTCAATCTTACTCTCAGCGAGAAGAAAAAGTTTTTTCACTGCGTCTTCCCAAGATTTAATATTTACTCCTTGACAAATAATTCGATATAAATATAATCCATCTTTTGCAAATCCAGATAATTTTCGTTCAACACAAATTTCCAGTAGTTTATTTATTATAGCTTCGTGAGTTTGTTTAAGTAATCTGTTCTTTCTGTTCTTCAGAACATCATATAAACAGTCCATTGCTTCATCTTGTTTACCCAAGTCATATAGTGTTTCTGCTCTTTTAAGAGCATTTTCTGGATTCTGATAAATACTTGACATCTTTTTACTGTTTAATTTTTAACGGAAAGTATTTTATAATCTATTTTCTTACCGTGCAGTTATTACAAGAGCATTTCCGTTGGATCGTGGAAATACAAATTCTAAGTAACATGACTACCATTTCCCGTCCAAGTTTCTTTTGAAATCAGGGGAAAGAAAATGCTGCATAATAAAGATTTTTAAGCTTCAAAACGCAGTTACAATTTTTGCAAAACCTCTTTCAGCTTTATCAGAACAATTTTTTTATTTATATTGAGATTTCTTTCGGTTGAGTTGTTTGAAGCATGTTGTTATTGGTATTTATATGCGTTGCCATTCTTTATATATTAATAAATATCGGCTAGATTTTCTTCATTAAAAATCGTCGAATTTTTCTAGAGGTTTGATTAATTTTTATTTTATTTAAAGAACCAGTTTTTACTTTGTTTGCACGTTTGTAAACAACCAACCATAAGGATGAGATTAGCTCTCCATTTCCGGCATAAAGCTTAGTCAATGGAAAATTTCAAATTTTGAATGATGTATTTGAAAATATTGATGGACTTAAAAAAAAATTGATGATATTTTGAAAATAGCAAATTTTGTTTTTATTTTTATAGTTTTTGATATTTTCTTAAAATATCTTAAATATTTAGGAATATTTTTGTAGAACATATTTCTTTCTTTTTTTTCTTCTGGAGATTCCATAATCTGATCTAGAAATGAAATTGCTTTCATCTCGTGAATCTGAAGTTGCATCAATAATCTGCTTAAATCAACATGGAGTAGTTTTTATTTTGAAAGTAGGGGTGGGAGTGGGGGAATGCTGAAATGTTGCAACAGAAGATCTCATTGAATAATTAATAATGGAGCAAGTAAGAAATGAATTGGCGTTTTAGATAATATTCATTCAACAAAGTGAAAGGAAAAATATTAAAAATTACCCTGGATGCGCTTTAAAATATGTTTAACAGATGGCGCTATAATATCAGCGAGATGAGTTAGTATCCTTGTACACAAAAGAATATTCCATCAAAATTTTGTAGGAAAAAAGAAGTTGCTGCTGAAAATTTTACAACGTTTCTTGTAATTCACCATCGTTTTAGAAATGGTAACAGAGGATTCATCAACACATTAATGATGCTTATTAAACATGTTCTAATAATGTTGTTTCAATATTATCATTCAATTCATGAAAAATGACAAAAAAAGTCATAATTTTATAAATGCTTGAAATATTTTCTCTAACAGCAAAATAATTTTTGATCGTGCATTTTAAATTAGAATTGATTATTTAATTAATTGCAAATATAGAAAAATCATTATTCATATTTCGTATCAATTTTGGGCGGAAACATTTTCTTAGCTTCGCAATTACATTTATTATAAAGTCTTGATTTAAGGATCTTTTTATGAAGCTTGAACAAAAATTATATTTTAACTCTCCTAAGAACATTTTTTACCATTTAAAAGTCACTTCAGGAGTTCTCATTTTCATTCTGGTTTCTAATTTGTACTGTTGGATTTGCCATATTTACAGCACTGAATTTAAGTTATCTCTTTTTCTATAAATATCAGAAACATTTAAAAGAAAATTAAAACAAAAGTTTATTACTGTAGTTAATGAAAATAAACATTATATAAATTAATACACTTTATCTGATTCATTAAATACTGTATTGCTTTGTATTCATCGCCATGTTAAAAAAAACGAAGTACATCAAAACATGAGATATTTTCCTAGTGGATCTTGTCAAAAAACGAATTCCATTGGCACTCTTGATGCTTTTTCATATTGTGTATTATAACAAACATCAGTCATTTAGCACTACAAAGAATTCTTTTAAATTGTAACGGTACGAGTGCTGTTTACGAAATATTAACGTTTTCTGTTGGAAGGGGGGGGGCACTTGGAGTACGAAGATGAGAAGTTACAGTATAAGTAAGCAGGTCCTCGATTGCGCTGGCGGTGCAATAATGGTGAGGCTGGTTAATGATCCCATTCCCCATGACGGGACGTACCTCCGCGTTGTGAGATTTCTGACATATGGACGCTCGTAATGGGGTGTATTATGCGTGGTTCACAGAACCCGCTTTATTATCTACGGCGGGCAGGCCATTTAGTTCTACCGGATGCTCTAATGACCAGGCGGAGCTTTTTTTCCTATGATTTGACGAATTTTATAATTTTTGTGTTGCAAAGAGGAATTTTGTGCCTCTCAGCGTTGTGAAAAACGTTTTATGTATTTATCTATACTTATAAAAGGCAATGTTTGCATATGTGTGCTCGATGTCCAGACGAATCTATCGCACTTACAGCCATGAAATTTGGCACACAGGTAGACGTAATGGTGACTCAATGCACCTCGAAGCCGGAATTTTAAAATTTAATCTAGAAATTTTTTAATTTAATGTTTTGTGTGGTTTTGGGTCATTTTTGGTACGTTTACGGCTGTAGTATATCACGTTAATCAATGCACCATTGGATAGAACAAACAATTTTCGTTCTAATGAAGTTTGTTTTGAATTTCCAACATAATTTACTGAATTTTGAGAAATTTTTCAATAATAGTCACTTTTATGGTAATTTTTGATAAGGATTTCTTGAAATTCTCGCATCTGACGTTTTAACAACTCTATAATTTTCATTTTTTTTCAGTTTATAGCTAGAACGTTTCTGTCGGATTTAAAACAAGAACGGTTAAAATATCGTATTCCGGGTTTTTTTAATTAATTTTTTTCTGATCAGTTCGAACAATTTTTTTTTTTTTTTGCTAGCGAGATTTAACAGCGAGAGTTTCTCCGGACTATCCCAGAATGCATTGTTGCTTCCTCGCAGGAGGTAACGTAATATGCTTTCATTCCCAGCCTGCATTTCTACAATCTATTTCCTTCCAGTGACGTCATTAAATTCGCGTCATTATCGAGAGGAAAAATAAGCGGGAAAATCAATAATGCGTATCTTTTGTTTTGATTTTGTTTTCAAAACTTTTTCAAGTCAATGTGGCCATTTTTTTTTTTTTTTACATTTTGTCGAAGTCATGATTCCACGGGCAACGCCGTACGCGTACTGCTAGTATTTGGATATTTGCATAAAATATTTATAATTGGATATTTATGTACACATTTTATCTGCTTATCTATTCATAACGGACCGCGGTAGACTAGTGGTAAAGGTCTCAGTCTAGGGGCAGGCAGGGCCGTCTTAAAAAATTTGAGCGCCCCATCAGAATCGTAACAAGGAATTTGATCATCTACGGCTTGATGAAAATACCTACATAATAAAATGATTGAGGAGAGAACCCCCCCCCTCTCCCGTTTTCTGAATAACGCCTTATAACTCCGCAAATCAGCGTCTTTTCACCCTTGATCATAAAAATGATTAATTTTGACGTTTATGTTATAAAAAAAGTACTTTTTTCTATTTATGTATGGTACCATTGTTCTATATATTTATTTAAAACAATTAAAAATCAAAATAAATTTACTATACTAAATTTTCAGGCGCTCTTTATCCATTGGGCGCAGGAGGCTTTTAGGTTTGAAACCCAATTCCATTTCAGAACTGCCGTGTATGCGGGCCTGGTGCACGTTAAATCTGACGTCATGGGTCAAACGTCCTCTGCTGGTATGGTGCGGAAACTTAGAAATGACGGCGCCAGCTCAGATCTCATCCTCGTCATCCGACCGCAGTTTTACGAGGTCCAACCGAAAATAGCTCTCGTATTGCTTCAAAACGGGACGTAAATGTAACTAAACTAAACTAAAACTGTAGTTATGACGTGATCTTCCGAATTTTGTAAATACCAAAAAATTGCTTACGTTTACTGGGTCTGCCGTCAATACACCAGGGATGAATGGATTTGTACGGAGCGCGTGGACTCTGGGTCTTTGATCTCCGATACTAAAAAGTTACTTACCAGTGGACCTTGCTAAAAGATTGATTTAAACATAAATTGACATATAACAAACGGGGTTGCTGTCATTATGATATTTCATTTAAGTAACGTGCAAAATTTTTTCTATTTATATGCAATACTTAGGAACAGGTCGAAATGCTTTCGTAACCATGCTAATTGTCCCTTGTATGCAGCACTATAATAGTATAATATAATATACTATTATAGTGCTAAAATATAATATAAAATTAATCTCTAACAGCGAATTCTGCGAAATTGTGTTCTGATAACTCACACGCGATTTTTACTCAGTCCGATGCAATACAAAACTGAGTTGAGAAAAGTGCTACGTTTTGGCTCGTTTGGCGAAATTGTATTCATATGAAACGTGCTTTTTACTTTGTCCGATACAATGCAGAATTGAGTTCTGAAAAGTGTTACGTTTTAGCTTGTTTGGCGAAATTGTACTCGGATAACTGAAACGCGATTTCTACTTTGTCCGAGGCAATACAGAACTGAGTTCTGAAAAGTGCTACGTTTTGGCTCGTTGGTGTAAGCTGCTTTTTAAAAAAATAAAATTGACAAACATATATATATATATATATAGAGAGAGAGATTATATCGGTAAGACTATTAAATGTAGCAGTTCGGATTTTTAAAAGCAATTTAAAATTGCTTCTAGGAATTGTATCCCTTGTTAATTGTCACCTATTTGAACGTAAATTAGGGGAAATAAGGTATTAAGTTGGGGGAGTAAAATTGCGATTCTTAAAGTATAAATGTGAAAGGTTATAAATTAAAAAAACAAGTGAATATTAATTGCTTAACTAACTTTTCCACCTTAACTATGGTGGGCTGAATTTGTCATGTCCCTTGGTGTCTGGCAATTATGTCACTTCCGGGTTCTAAAACACTCAACTCTCCTCCAGCGTATTTATGACAGTAGAAACACACACACGCGGACTTTTTTTCATTTAGAATATTAAAACATGGGACTGATTACCTCCATGATAAATTATGATTAGATTTACCTTCATGATGACAAAATAGTTTTAATAATAATAATGGGTCAAACCAGCCTTACCGAGTAAAGCAAATTTTTTCAGAAGGTAATCGGGAATTAAAATCTTGTTTAGTCGGGCGGAATGCATGTAAATAAAAAATGGAT